>BNCR01000220.1:0-62669 GCA_014656515.1 Oryzias celebensis
GGCTTAAGCAGCACTTGGGTTCTCTTGGTCAGGCTGTCAAACCCATCCTTAGAAACCTGGGACTCATCTTTGACAAAGACATGTCACTGGAGCAGCACTCCAAACAGCTGGTAAAGAACTGTTTCTTCCAGTTGAGGAACATTTCCAAACTCAGGAAAATTGTGTCATATGTAGATCTTGAACTTCTTCTTCATGCTTTTGTTTCCACACGGCTAGACTACTGTAATAGTCTGTTTTCTTGCTTGAATAAGAAGGAGCTGTCTCGTCTGCAGTTGATCCAAAACTCTGCTGCGAGGATCTTGACCCGCACCAAGAGAAGAGCTCACATCTCCCCTATCTCAAAGATCTTCATTGGCTCCCGGTTGTTTATCGCTATCAATATAACATTTTATTGGTGGCTTTTAGAGCCCTCCATGGTCAAGCCCCTTCATATGTCAGTGATCTAATTGTCCCCTACAGACCAACTCGTGCGCTGAGGTCTGTGGATCAGAACCTGTTGATGGTCCCTCGCACTCGTCTCCGGACCAGAGGAGACAGATCTTTCCAGGCTGTTGCTCTGAAACTCTGGAATGAGCTCCCACTCTCGCTGCGTTCTCTGCACTCTATTCACTCTTTTAAAAGCCATCTTAAAACCTTTGATTTTGTTAAGCATTTTAACTAAATCTGTTTTTATTTGGGCTTATAATGATAGTTTTATGTTGTTCTTGTCTATTATGTCTCTTAGCCTGTGAGGTTTTATTCTTGATGTTTTAACCTGTGAAGCTTCTGTCTTTAATGGTTTTACCCTCTGTTTTATACTTTTAACTTGTGAAGCACCTTGTGACTATTTGTCTGCGAAAGGTGTTATATAAATAAAAACATACTTACTTACTTATTGTAAGAACTGGAAGGTTATAGAAAAATTGATCCAGAAAAAAACAAAACCTTTCAAACAAATAAAAAACCAATTAATATTAATTTGTAAAGATGATTGAATAAAAAAATCACAACTTTAATGGTAGATAAACTGTGAACAATTTAATCAAACTACAAGAAGCTACAGCAGCAAAAACTAAAATGATCCTAAAAAATGCAGGATATGCAAACTCATTATTGGATGAAGAAAAGAGAAAAAAAAGATGAAGGGAAGTGAAAGTTAAAAGCTGCAACACAAGCTGGAAATAAGAAGCAGAGATCGGGGTTCATGCTCAAGCAGACTGATAACGCAGGGAGCAAGCGGACAGTGAATGTTTCTACAAGAGGAGGAGAATTAGAGAGAAGAGAACCGTTGAAAATATGCAAATAATCTGCGTACAGTTAGTTATATTTACAGATAAAAGCAGTTGACAGAAGATGAGGAGCTTAAGAAAAAGGATGAAAAACAAGGGAATGATCTTGATGAAAATGTACTCTGTTCAGATGTGAGAAATAAGATAAAGAGATGAATTAAAAAATGATCAAATATAATAAAAATGATGAAAACATAGAAAGGTGAAGGAAAAGAGATACATCCCAGCAGTCAGGAAGAGCTGATTAACAGATTTTAGTGAGAGGAGAGGTGGAAAATCAGAGCACCCTTCTGGCCTCTGCGAGGACGCTGAGCCACAGGAGAAAAGAAAACTAGAAAACTAGTAAATAAGTAATAATAAATCAATTTGTGGTCAAACAAGCAGACAGGATTTACATGTTACAATGCAGCTTAAACCAAACCAGGACCAGATCAAGAATAAAGCAGAGAAACTGAATGAAGGAACTCCAACAAGAATCCAGATTCAGACTTTTATTTGGAGGAGATTTTGGTTTCCTCCCCTGATGATGAAAACTATAACGTTGGCTTTGTTAAGATATTTGGCATAAAGTTAGTTTACTTAAACTTCAGTTGTGGCAGAAAGATGTTGTTTGAGATGTAATCCTTTTGCAAAGAGAAAACTGTTTTAGATTAAAGGAAAGCTGCAGTTTTAGAGGCTCCTTAATCCCTACTAAGAAGCAAATGATGTTATTTTTGTTTGACTAATTACTGCAGCGCATGGATACCAAACTGTGGACGTGCAAAGTTCACTCTATTTTTCTTTTGTCTCGTCTGTTTTGAGGTGACAGGACCACTGACGGCCCCGAAGTAAAAAATAAAATAAAACATTTCAGTGTCAACTGCATTTGAATAAACTCCTGAGGCAGAAGAGGCTTTTTGTAAAAGAAAACAACTTCTAACATCCAGTGTAGCCCTGCCTGACTACAATAACTCTTTGTTCAAATGGTGGACTGTAAAGGTGTACTGGTACAACAGTATGGTAGTAAACAAAAACTAAACTCTTAACAGCTGTTAAACAGCCAGGAAGCTTGTTATCTGCAAGTGTGCAGCGCAAACCCTAAATACAGATACAGTTTCTCTGACTAAACTGCTGAGGATCTCTGACTGTTATCAGCTCTCACTTATGTCAGCTTTGAGAGTTTGATTACTGTGTTAAAGAAAAGCTTCAAACAGATGATGTTACATAAAAACAAAAGGGTACAGACAAACAAAAGGTTATTTAGAATATTAGAAGATTTCTCACAGATTACAGTCAAACTAAAGCTTTTCATGAGACAGTGGACAGAAAAAAAACTATGATTAGAAATGTTAATGATTGGAATTATTCTTCAAACATGATTCTTTTATGAAGCAGATGAACTGATGTCTGATCCCATTGAAATAGATTCAATCTTTTTCCTCTGTTGTTCTTAAACCTTCTTAATTGAAACCAATGTATGTCTTCATGAATGACGGGTTTACAGTTTTTCATTCAATTGTATTTACAATTAATAACTGAGCTGAAATTCAAAAGGAAAAACTGATTTCTCACTTTAGCGTCTTTCAGAGGTAAAGCAGGCGTCAAATGAGAACTTGTATTTATTATTTGAAATGCTAAGCTGTGTATCATAGATAATTAACTGTAAAGTCTTCATTACAATCTATCCTCTAAAATAATCTAAAATAATCCCAAAATAATATCATAAACTTTTGCTGAATATTTTGAACTAGTTTATAAGAAACAGTCCTGAGAATTCTAAGAGGGGAAAACAGATCACTTTTTCAAACAATGTAAATGAAATTCATTACCTGGGTTAGGTGTCTATATAAAGATTCTAAATCAAAAATAAAAGTTAATGGACACTTCTCAGATTTCTTAAATATAGAAAGAGGAATCGGACAAGGGTCATATTATTAACAGATTTCTACAGATATGGAATTCCAGAAACCATTTACAGTGATAATGGAACCCATTTTGTTAACCAAATTATAAAAAACATAGGAACCATGTTTCACACAAACATGAAAAATCACTGTGCAAACCATCCTGAGAGCGCAGGACTAGTGGAAAGAACAAACGGAACTGTAGAGAACAGATTAAAGAAATGTATGGAGGAAACTGGTAGATCATGGACACAATGCTTTGATCTAGTCAAACTATATGTTAACATTACAAGTAATGGAGGCCTGACGCCTTATGAGACTTTATTTGGAAGACCATATAGATGACCTCATTTTAAAAATCAATGGGAAACATCTGAAGAGCAAAACCTGGCTGATTATATTAGAAAAATGCTAGAAAAAATGAAAGAAAAATCTATTGATGATGATTCTTCTCAACCTTCCCAGCAGGACCCCCAGATACTGGTTGAACCAGGAGATTGGGTCATAGTGTGGAGTGTAAAAAGAAAGCAATGGTTTTCACCCAAGTGGGAAGGACCCTACCAGGTGTTGTTGACCACGCCCACTGCGGTCAACATTACTGACAGAACAACTTGGGTCCACCTCACACTTTGTAAAAAGGTCATCTCAGCTGAAGGATCCAAAGGGACAGGTGAGTAAAACAAGCCATAGAACAAAGTGTTGGTGGGGATCAGTCGTGCTGGGTCTGGACTGATTTAAGCAGTGCTGATGGCGTGAACACCTGTCCCCTTAGGGAGCAAACTTCAGCTGGGATGTGTCACTCATGGGTGAGACACTTCTTTTGTTATTTGATGTTGCTGTATTTGATTGCTCTAGACCTATACTCAAGGTAGTTCCTGCACCGATTGGAAAAGATTGCTTGTTGGAAGTTATGACAAAAGAAAACGTCAATAAATTCAGTTCTGAATGGGATTCTCTTTTCTCTGTCACTAAGGCTACAAGCCACAAACCAATATTTTCTAGGAAGGTTGCTTTTGGAAATTCTACTTGTGTTAACATCACAGAGGAAGGAAAACCACTGGGAAACTTGAGCAAGGAATGGTGTTTTGAGATAGTTTCTGTTTCTGAATTTAAACCAGTTTCTAGAGGAGATGTATGGTGGTGTGGAAGAAACCTGCTTTTTGACAGAATGCCGACCAACAAGACTGGTTTGTGTTCATTGGTAACCTTACTCCTACCAGTATTGATCTATCCAATGTTAACTAGTGAACTAACATCCAAACTGTCTGAAAGTCGGCTTCACAGAAAACGTAGATCCTCTTCCTGGAGGGATGAGAGAGATCCAACTTATATTGATGCAATCCGAGTTCCAGGAGGGTCCCAGATGAACATAAACTTATGGATCAGGTTGCAGTTGGGTTTGAGTCTTCATTTTGTTGGTGGTGCACAATTATTAAGAATGTTGACAGGATCAACTACGTCCATTACAATGTCCAACGGCAGGGAAACTGGACACAAGCTGGTCTCCAGGCAGTTCAAGAACAGCTCTCCACCACCTCTCTGATGACATTCCAGTCTCTATCCGAGTGTCAGTGGAAGTTTTTGCTGCACTTTTGACCTTGTGTGGATGTTGTTGTATTCCATGTCTGCGCTCGCTGATTAACAGCCTGATTTTTACAGCAATGACTTTACCAGAAGAAACACAGGCTCAGCTGATCCTCTTTTAGGTGATGACTCAGAAAAAGAAAGTGATGCAGAAAATCTTCTAAATCTCTTTTCAGAAACCACTCCTTAGAGAGTAACGATGGCTTACTAACATGACCTTTAAGTGTAAGTTTATTTGTGTTTATAAACATGTTTGTGTTGAAAATCCCAGTGAAGAGACATGAAGTGATGTGAGGATTTCAGCAGATAATTGACATAAAGGAAGAAATCTAAATTTGGCAAAGACAAACAGTCAGTTCTTTTAAAGCCTCTTTTGTACAAGAAAACAACAAAAAAAAAAGTTGCAGCAGGAGAACATCAGCCTCATGTCTGCAGTTTAGTGTCAACACAACTTTCTCATCATATTGATGTGAACACAACTGAAACATGGAGTCTGACCTCAGAGTCTGCAGTCTGCAGTCTGGACTCTCCAGAAAACCACACAGATGAAGAACTCCTGAATCCTGCAGGTTGTAGTTCTCGCTCAGGTCCAGTTCTGTTAGATTAGACGGGTTTTTCTTCAGAGCTGAACTCAGAGCTTCACAGCTGATCTCTGACAAACTGCACCTACACAACCTGAAATCAGACAGAAAAGTGTGTTCAGGAGCAGTGATGCAGCTGGAAATGCAGCAAGTTGGTAAATTCATTCAGGTTGGAGTCGCCCTGATGAGAGACTGACAGATGACATTTTTAGATGAAATTTTGGGCTGAAGAATCATGACGACGTGTAAATGGAAAAGCATTAAAGTCTCACTTCAACCATTATTTCTTTCTTTTGTAAAATCATTCCCAGTAGTCTTTTAATGATGACAGTGCAGTTTTTTAAGTCAAACTCATAAAGACTTTGTTGTTTTTTAAGACATATTTAATGTCCAGCAGCAGTAGTTCATTAGATATACAATTCTGTTTGCAGGGGGACTGTTGGCTCAGAGAAACTCCTTCTCCTTCCCGTCACTGGGAGCTCTGTCTGCACGCTCACGTGCGAGCTTCTAGCTCTAAGCTAGCATTAGAAAGTAGAAACAGAAACTCTCTTCCCCTCCTCAAACTCAACCCCTCACCCTCTGATAACTCTACTGTATCCTCCAGCTGCTGCAACACAAAACATGAACCACTGATTCTTCCTCTACTCTGCACTCACACAATCCAGAGCGCCACCGTTCAAAGATGGGCGTGGCTTTTATCCTGGAGCTGCAGAGCATGATGACGTGGGACTAAAGCCCCGTTTGTACAGGTAAACAGCCAAAAAAAAGTTGATTTCTCCTGCTGCATGATCAAGAAGCTGAAGCATCACTGTATTTAGGAAAAACCCAATTGTGAATAAAAAGAAAGGGTTCAAACAGAGATGCAGAAGAGATTTGAGATTGTAACCTAAGGACTCTCTAGTTGTTTATCCTCACATGTGAATTAAAATAATCTTCTCTTTCTTTCTTCCTTTTAGTTTGTATGAAATGTCTGTGGTTTAAACCTGACAGAAGCTGACATTAGAAATGAAGAAGAAGATGGAAAGAAACATTCAAACATGAGATCTTCTGCCACAGTGAATGGACTAAAGCTCAGAAGAAGAAAACAGCCTTCAGCATGAAGATGGTCAGCATGCAGCAGGAGAACATCAGCCTCATGTCTGCAGTTTAGTGTCAACACAACTTTCTCATCATATTGATGTGAACACAACTGAAACATGGAGTCTGACCTCAGAGTCTGCAGTCTGCAGTCTGGACTCTCCAGAAAACCACACAGATGAAGAACTCCTGAATCCTGCAGGTTCTTGTTGTTGCTCAGGTCCAGTTCTGTCAGATTAGACGGGTTTTTCTTCAGAGCTGAACTCAGAGCTTCACAGCTGATCTTTGACAAACCGCAGCTACACAACCTGAAATCAGACAGAAAAGTGTGTTCAGGAGCAGTGATGCAGCTGGAGGTTTAGCAACTTCTTTTGGATTTTGACATTTTGACCAACATGTTGGTAAATTAAGATTCAATCCATTTGAAATGACTTTAAAATGAAGTGAAAACAGACGAGGAATTGAAATGTCATTTATCATCATGAATTTTTCATTACTAAACACATTTTCTAAATGCAGGGCAGAAATGCAGATTGAACTGACAGTTGAAAAATGAATTTTAATTTGAAACATGAAACCAAAAAAACATGACGATTTCAAATCCAATTGATTTTGTTTGATTTTAAAATGTCAGATTCAATCGTTTTTCTTCTTCTTGAATCTTAAATTGTAAAATGAATTTTACAAATGACATGTTTACATTGTAAAGTGAATTGTTCTTTGAGAATTGAAGATCACTTTGAATTATGGGTAAAAAAAACTTCAATAGGAAAATCTTGATCACATTTGAATGGATCTGACACAAAATGAAAGAACAAAGAAAGTTTCAACTCTCTGGTTCCTTTCAAATCACAGGAACAAAAAGCACATTTAGAAACTTGTTGAAATGTTGGATTTCATGTTGGACTTTTGGAAACAAACTATTGGAAGTGTCGAAAAATCCAGGTAAACAGGAAGTTTCTCTGCAGAAACTCAAAGATGTTCACCAAAATAAAAGCATGAATCAGAGCTAAACTTTCCTTTCTCTCTTCATCCTGACTGGAAAAAGCAGGTTGTGCAGAAAAACAGTAAAAAAGTCTTTAGTTCTCCTTTGAAAGCATTTACTGACATCTGTAAACTGTAGAGGGGCCTTGAAACACATTAGGATCCACGGGGCCCAAAATGTCTGAATGTCGCCCTGCAAAGGAGCTGCTGCTGGTTCTGCTGTTAAGCTGCATTCACACCGAATGCGATGTGCAAGGTTAATTCGCGTGTCCCACCCCTAAGACGCTGCATGGAGAATCTGTTGATCACTGCATGTACAAAAATGTGTTCCATAAGCTCGCCACCTCTGCCGAGTGTGGGAGGAGCTAGCAGCTAATGTTTTTAGCCTTATTCCTACATGGAGCTGCGTCCGTTTATCTCATTTGTAATGCGTGGGAGACACGGATGATGTATAAAGATCAGGTTTTTTTATTTCGAAGAACTTTAATAAAAACCATCAGTGATCACGTCTCCATGTTTGGGATCATGAAAACATTTAGAGTCTCCCTGTAGCTACAATGAGTTTCTCTCCTGCTGCTGTGTCTGATTGACAGCTGCTTCTGCTGTGTTTCTGTCTCTCTGAGTTCAAATGCTTTCTGTCCTGCATTAACCTGAGACCCGACATAGTGAGCGAGTTCACTACAGCTCCATAGGTCCTGCGACAGACTCTCTAGAGTGAACCCACCTTAACCCAACAGTAATCAAGATGGGATCTGGAAACCCTGCTGCCCAGAAAGGGATACAGCAGGTTAACAATATTAATGGAAGTTCAGGAGAACTATGGATCGATCCACCATATTGGATGTTTCCTCCGCTGTCACTGAAAACGTCACGTTTCCAAAGCTGAGTCCCTGATTGGTTGAGAAGACACAGCCACCTCCCCAGAGTTCAGATTTTTTCTTCACTCTGACCATATGGGCTCAATATAAGGACTTAAAGATTCAAAACCACAACTGAATGGATCTGCAACCACAACTGCATGTTCACACATCAATCAAGTTTCATCAAACTGCAAAATAAATCTGCCCAAAAGATTTAGGTTTGTAAATGTGTAAAAAGGGATCTGCATGCCTGTAAAAAAGATTTGCTTCTTGTAAAATAATCTTTAAAGTTTTTTTAGCATTATTATTGCAGATACAAAACAAAAAACTGCCTGTTTGTTCCTGAAGTTTCGGTTGTGAATTCTGTCCGTCTTTACACGTCTTTATGATTGGATGACCACAAATCAAACTGTCCAATCAGAGAGCAGGTGGCTTCCTGTCATCTTGTCTCGACTTTAAGGCTGATTTCAGTTTTAACCTAACAGAGATAAATGTACAGTGTTGTGTTTTTTTGCTGCGCTTTGTTGTGTTACTTATGTTGGTGTTGCACAAAATTAAGAAAACACCAAATATTTGCAGTAATTTCAAGTTAAAAGTTATTTGGTTTGGTTTTAAATGTTTTAATAACACCTAAAAAATGATATTGACAATAACAGGTTTTTAAAAATCAAATCACTCTGATGTGTTTCACAAAGACACAGGATCTCACACAACAAACAGAAATGAACTTGATGTTAAAAGACGACGCCAGGAGTCCAGCTCTGATAAAATGACACAAGAGCAAAGAAAACAGAATCATTTGATTCGTTTTTGCTGAAAAACATACATTTTATTTACATTTCCAGACTTTGTTTGTTTTGTTAATATTTGCATCATTTTGACAGGATATTTTTTATAAAGAGAAAAATCTTTCTCCATATGTATAAGTAAAATTTTTTATATATAAAATGACAAAAGTAAATAAATGTGTTTTTTTTCTTTTAATGTTTACTTTCTTTCTAACTTGTAAAATTTTGACAAAACACACATTTTTATGGAGAGCAAAATAAAAACAAGATCGTTTTGTAAAATCCACAAAATAAAAACATAGAGGCTCCATAAGGACATTCAGGTTTGTTAGCACCACCTCATTCATTTCAACACATGAACAGGAGAAAATCTACATTGTATAGTAGTCTACATAGTGTGTAAACAGGTTGCTCATTGGCACTCGGGCAGTGGAAAGAAGTTCATCTCCAGGACAAAACTTCCTTTTAACTGAAATGGTTTTGCTTTTGTGTTCAACAAATTGGAAATAATGATCTAGTTGCTCAATGTCCTACGTATTCATCCATGTCCATATTTACGCTCTCTTCATTTTACTTTGACCAATCTCCAACTCTGCATTAGCGCTCATGCATCACTAATACTCTGTTACTGACAAAAGTAACTTGATTACAGTAACTCATCACTTTGTAATTCATTTCCCCAAACACTGTAAGTTACTTAAAAAATATGCTTCTACAGTTGATCAACAGAGTCATCTCACATCCATGAAACTCAAATTATTGCATTAATCCAAATGGATGTGGAAAAAAAGAACTTTTATTTCTTTTATTAACTTTTTTCTGTCTTTTTTAACATCCATCATAACAGATTCACAGCTGTGCTTCCTGGGTTTCCTGTCAATCAAGATGACTCTAAACTTTGTGAATACTGGGGTCCAATCCAGTACTTTTCACAGTTCATTGATGACAATATTTTTGAGGATCTGACAGTTTTTACAAATCAAAGAAAGCTGCAAACTACAGGAGTCTCACTGAAAACCACTGTCCAAAAAAATCTAGATTTTCTTGCTGCCTTTGGAGAGACAAGATTTGTCTGTTTTAGCACCAGGACTGAGAAACAAACGTTGATCTCAAAGACTATGTGAAATAGAAGACCTGGTTCTGATCCAAGCTGGGTTCTAAATAAGCCCCAGAACCAGGTCTGTGGGAAAGAGCTTTCAGTCTGCTGCACTTTGACCTCTTCATATCTCTTCATAAGGAGCTGCTGCTCTGTGGGTCAGAAATCTGCTGCAACTGTTTGTCCATTTCAACCTGCAGTTCTGGGATTGATTCATGTTTTCTTTCAAGAACACAGAGAACATGAACTGATCCCAGATATCAACACCTGGATGGACTTAGGTTCTCCTGTTTAGTCTGATGTTTGTATTCTACCTACTGCTGGTTCTTCTTCAGTGATGCTATCTGACACTTTCTCCTAAATCAGAGAAAAACAGACACAAACTGTCGTAGAGAATCAACATTTGAATGAAATCTGACCTGAGAGTCTCCAGTTTACAGTCTGGACTCTCCAGTCCAGCAGACAGAAGCTTCACTCCTGAATCCTTCAGGTTGTTGGAACTCAGGTCCAGATCTCTGAGTCTGGAGGACTGAGAGCTGAGAACTGAGGACAGAGCTGCACAGCTTCTCTTTGACAGATTACAGTCTTTCAGTCTGAAGAAAACAAAGACAGACAGCAGTTATTGAATCTTTCATTTTTCTAATCAAATTCATTTGTTCTCTGAAGGTGATTTTCATGAGAGTTCTTACAGAACTTTGTTGGAGGCTTTGATCACTGGCAGCAGCCTCAGAAGAGCTTCCTCTGAAGCAGAGTATTTCTGCAGGTCAAACTCTTCCAGATCTTCTTCTGATGACAGTAAGATGAAGACCAGAGCTGACCACTGAGCAGGAGACAGTTTATCTGTGGAGAGACGTCCTGACCTCAGGAACTGTTGGATCTCCTCCACTAGAGAACCATCATTCAGTTCATTCAGACAGTGGAACAGGTTGATGCTTTTCTCTGCAGACAGATCCTCACTGATCTTCTCCTTGATGAACTGGACTGTTTCCTGATTGGTCTGTGATCTACTTCCTGTCTGAGTCAGCAGACCTCGTAGGAGACTCTGATTGGTCTGCAGTGAAAGACCCAGGAGGAAGCGGAGGAACAAGTCCAGGTGTCCGTTTGGACTCTGTAAGGCCTTCTTCACAGCACTCTGGTACAACTGGACTGGACTGATTTGATTGAGTTTAAAGATCTTTGATTTTCTCTTTTGTTTCATGAGGTTGGTTCCAGAGGCGATGAAGGTCCGGTAAACATGAAGAGCAGCCAGAAACTCCTGAACACTCAGATGGATGAAGCAGAAGACCTTGTCCTGGTACAGGCCTCTCTCCTCTCTAAAGATCTGTGTGAACACTCCTGAGTACACTGAGGCTGCTCTGATATCGATGCCACACTCTGTCAGGTCGGATTCATAGAAGATCAGGTTTCCTTTCTGCAGCTGCTCAAAAGCCAGTTTTCCCAGAGACTCCATCATCTTCCTGCTCTCTGGACTCCAGTGAGGATCTGTCTCAGCTCGTCCATCATACTTGACCTTCTTGACTTTGGCCTGAACCACCAGGAAGTGGATGTACATCTCAGTCAGGCTCTTGGGCAGCTCTCCTCCCTCTCTGCTCTTCAGCAGATCCTCCAGAACTGTAGCAGTGATCCAGCAGAAGACTGGGATGTGACACATGATGTGGAGGCTTCGGGATCTCTTGATGTGGGAGATGATCCTGCTGGCCTGCTCTTCATCTTGGAATCTCTTCCTGAAGTATTCCTCCTTCTGTGGATCATTGAACCCTCTGACCTCTGTCACCATGTCAACACACTCAGCAGGGATCTGATTGGCTGCTGCAGGTCCTGTGGTTATCCAGAGGCGAGCAGAGGGAAGCAGGTTCCCCCTGATGAGGTTTGTCAGCAGATCTCCCACTGAGGTGGACTTTCTAGGGTCATTTAGGATCCCAGTCTTGTGGAAGTCCAGAGGAAGTCGACACTCATCCAGACCATCAAAGATGAAGAGAACCTGGAAGTCTTCAAAGCTGCAGATTCCTGCTTCTTTGGTTTCAGGGAAGAAGTGATGAACAAGTTCCACCAAGCTGAACTTCTCCTCTTTCAGCACATTCAGCTCTCTGAAAGTGAATGGAAATGTGAAGTGGAGGTTCTGGTTGGCTTTGCCTTCAGCCCAGTCCAGAGTGAACTTCTGTGTTAAGACTGTTTTCCCGATGCCAGCCACTCCCTTTGTCACCACGGTTCTGATTGGTTCTTGTCTTCCAGCTGGGAGTTGAAAGAGCTCTTCTTGTCTGATGCTTGTTTCTGCTCTGTCTGCTTTCCTGGATGCTGCTTCAATCTGTCTGACCTCATGTTCTTCATTCAGCTCTCCAGTTCCTCCCTCTGTGATGTAGAGCTCTGTGTAGATCTCATTCAGAAGGGTTGGGTTTCCTGCTTTAGAGATCCCCTCAAACACACACTGGAACTTCTTCTTCAGACCAGATTGGACTTTATGTCGACAAACTGCAGCAGAAGATCCTGAATGAAGACAACAAACAGAGTAAATCAACTCTCTGCAGCCCTGAAGGATGAGGGTTTGAATCCCTGTGGTTCCATGTGTTGAGACATCAGGAAATCTTCATTTATCAGCAGCTGAAACCTTCAGAGAAATCCTCTTACTGCTCTGCAGTCCATCAGCCAGCTCCTCCTGCTTCATTCTCCTCAGGAAGTTCACTGTGATCTTCATCAGTGACTCTCTGCTGCTCCTCTGCTCTTCATCTTCATCCTCCAGCTCCTCCTCCTCCTCCCTGTGACTCAGAAGCTTCTGGATCTTCTTCAGCTCCTTCTTCACAAAAGTGACCATGTTGTCCTCCAGCAGCTGCAACAGAATTCTAGATGAATGAGCCAATCAGAGTGAAGTCATGGAGCCAAACATCAGCTCCATGTTGGACACACTGACAATCCACTGGTCTCCAAAGTGCAGCATGGAGATGACTGTGGACAGAATGATGGAAAAGTAGTTGTTGTTCATGTACAGACCAGAAAGATGGAGTCCAGCTGTGTTTGATGCTGCTGGACAGACTGACCACTGGGAGTCTCTGAGCTCTGCTGGTCCACTCTGTGGAGAATCAGAACAATCAGCTCCATTCTGTCTGTGCTGGTGGGTTTCAAACCAAACTAACTGGAGTCGGGTCAGTTCACCAAGTCACAGCTAGAATGTTCTACAAACAAGTCAGTCCTCATTCACTCCAATGGAAAATGACCCAACTAAACAACACATAGAAGCATATTTACAATCTTTGTTCCTCTGTAGTTCCATTTATTGTTCATAAAGTTACTGTGGGAGTTTTTCCATGAATCTTATTAGATTCTATTTGAAATAATCTCATATTTAGATCAGCAAACCAGTGGATCATATCAACACGTTCTCTGTCTATGTCTATAGAAAGTCATTGAAGTGTCTATAATGTCTTTGAGCCAAAGGCTCCACCTGCTAAACCAACCAATCAAAACCAGTTATTCTGAAAATCCACCAGAAAGAGGATTTTCATCCCACTGTCCACATTTTTAAAGAGAATTGTGTTTCTTCTAACATTTTATCTCTCAGATATTTATCAGAAAAAACAATAAAATGATGAAATAAAAACTAATGAATCCTTTTGAAAATTCCCTAAATCCGTTGGATTTGTTTTGTCCTCTGAAGAAGAGACGGTAGAACCACAAGTCATGGATGTTTTTTCATGGAAAAACATTGACTTGAATGAACTGAACACAATGAACAGAAACAAACGTTCACAAACATGCAGAAAACACTACACTCCAAAGAAGGTCAAAGTCTGTTGACATTCAGAACATTTTTCCAAAGGAAATCACATCAACAAACAGAATGTTTTAGCAGCTGCTGCTGCAGTTACCATGAGGCACCACAAGAGGGCGTTACTGGAATGCACAGATTTTCCCTCGTGTTCCAAATAAGATTCTAATTCTAGTCAGAGAGGACATCAGTTTGGTGCCAGACCTTTGGTTAGACACACATCCAGTTCCAGCCCATAATCACAAACATGATGACCTCATTGTTGACTTGAGTCCGTTTGACTGTTGGAGGGTAAAAAAGTTCTGGATTTAGTCAGTGGATCTGCTTTCATGGATTTGGGAACGGTCAAAGTTGAAGACGAGATTTTTCATCAAGATCTTCAGTCAGTGATGGATCCTCACCACAGAAGCACAATGTTTAAAGACCACCTCCATAGTGCTCCTGCTGAAAACAATGTTCATCTCTGGTCTGAATGACTGTTGGCCAGTTGTCTCTGTCCCACCTAGAGCAACAGGGAGCTCCGTCTGGATGCTCTTTGTGGACTGTAGGTCAGCGTTTAACACCATCCTCCCTAACAAACGAATGAAGACACTTGTGAGCTTAGGGCTCCTGTACTCCACCTGCATGTGGATAAACAGACTGCAGACAGAGGGTGGGAGTAGATCAACACCCTCAGTCTCAGCACTGGCTGAGAGCTGAATCTACACCCTCTACACCCATGAATGCAAACCCACCAGAACAACACTGTTGATGCATTTCCAGACAACATTGCAGATGGAAAAGCGGGATTCCCTCCAGAGAACACGTCTCCACTGCTCTAGAGTCCAGTGGCGGCGTGCTTTACACCACTGCATCCTAAGCTTTGCACTTGGTGATCCGTATGTGTCTTGGAGCTGAGTTGCTGTTGTTCCCAAACTCTTCCATTTTGTTCTGATAGAGCTGACAGTTGACTGTGGAATATTTAGGAAATGTCACGACTGGATTTGTTGCACAGGTGTCATCCTATGACAGTTCCACGCTGGAATTCTCTGAGCTCCTGAGAGCGGCCCATTCTTTCACCAATGTTTGTGAAAACAGTCTGCATGACTGAGAGATTGATTTTCTACACCTGTGACCAGAACAAGTGATTAGAACACCTGATTCTGATCATTTGGATGGATGAGCCAATACTGTTGATAATATAGTGGATTTCAGTTTAGTTCCATCTGTGGATGTCTGGAGACGTCAACATTTCCTGTCTTACAGTTTTTAGATTTTGCCTTCAGGCCGTTATTTTATTCAGGACCAGCAAAGTGATTCTATTTATTCAGATTTTTATGTTTTTATAAACCATGTTTTCAAAAGTTAGAAGAGAAATGATTTGTTTTATTTTTTAAAAAGAAGAAAAACATTCTTTTATTAGATTGGTTTTCAAATGTCTGTTTTAGTTACAAGTTCTTTTCATATTTTTCTTACATCTATGTCTGTCTAGTTCGATCCCTGAATGTTATCAACAGGTTTTAGCTGTAATGAAAAGAAAATTTCTTTTTTTTGCATTAAATTGAAAATGTTTCCATTCCACAGAACATTGATAGTCATTTTCTGAATATTGTGTTGTGATAAATGTGATTTCTGTCCATCATTGTTCTTTAGATCTGTTCTAAAAATGAACGTGTCTTCATTCTATAGAAATGAAGACACAGACAAAGTCATTCCTGATCAGGAAGTCCACACAGATACTGACGGACTTTGACCAGTGGTGGGAAATGAGTGTCAACACTGAAGATTTTCACAATAAAAGCACCAGACTCAAATGTGGAGAATGTCACATTCATCTGTGTTTCCACAAAAACAGCAACAGTTTTACTGCATTTTACAGTTAGACTGAAGCAGTGCAGACTTTCTGTATTGAAAGAACAATTCCAGAGTTTAGTTTAGAATGTGTTTTTTTAGCTCATGGTAGTGGTTTCTTAGTTCTGTCAGTCATTAGAGTGAAAACACTGGAAATAACTGTGTTTCATGAATAAAAGTCTCTTCATTCTGGAAATGGGAACAGAGGTTTTTTTTAATAGATGCCTGCTGTTGTCAATTAGTGACAAACCTAAAATTCTAAAATCTATTTTTAATGATTTGATTAAATTTATTATCTCAACTTAATTTAGTTTCTACTAGAAAACAAAAAAACATGATTGATTGTTTTTAATATTTAGAAATAAATCCCGGCATTGAGGGGTTATGTATCTGTAGAAAAGTCTTTTATTTTCTTAAATCTTTTATTTTGAAACACTCTTATTGGTGACGTCATTTGCTATCTTTGAGTCATTTTTCTGTTAGAGACCGCACCTCCACATATTCTTGCTGCTGTGTGTGTAGAAGCTAAAGCCACACACACTCACACATTCTTAAGTCCTGTAACTCTCAACTTCAACAGAAAATCCAGAAACGTTTGCTGGGAACAGGATTCTCCGTGTCCTTCTCTCTGACCGGAGCTCTGTTGAAAGAAGCTTTTAGACCAGCATTCCCCTCCAGAGAGTTCAGACTCTGTCATAGTATCAATAGATTAGATATTCTGGGGTCAATTATTCTAGGATTAGTGATGAAAGACTTTCAGTAAATATTTGACTAAAGTTTCTTTTCTAAACCAAACATTTGTGCAAATCAGAAAATGTCAATAAAGTCAAACTTTTGTTTCAAGTTTCTCCAACATCTCTGCTCTCAGAGGATTTCAGAAGATTCTTGTTAGCAGCTTGTTTACTTTGATTGTTTTCTTGTTTTTCTTGTTTATTTGCTGTTGTTCAGCACTTTGGTTGCTCCTGCTTTTATGATTGATTGATTGAAGACTCAACTGAAAAGATCTCATCACACATGATGCTCCAAGTGAGTCTGATCAGAGAGATCCAGAACTGAACCAGAACTCAAGTCATTCATCTGAAAACTATTGATCATCTGAACTATTATCCAGCCTCCTTTAACTCTGACAAACACTTACTGTTCCACTGCTGAACTGAAGTAAGGAGGTTTATCCTTTGACTTGTCACTCCTGAAGGACACACAGCTGGATCCAGAATCAGGTCCAGATCCAGGTTGGTTCCTGTGAAGAATGAAGGTTGCTGGTGTGAGTGCTGAGCTCTGACATGGAGAAGAGTCCTGGACAGTTGCAGATGTTCATCTCACCTCTGAGCTTTGCTCTGGCTCTCATCTTCCCCACACAGAGTGCTTTTAGAGGGAGGGGCTCCCTCCTGTGTGTCCTCACACTGATCCATGCTGCTGGATTCACTGGATCCACATCAGCTCACACACACCTTCATCCTTCATCTGCAGAGGAAACCCTCATCATCATCTGCACATCAGGATCAAGTTCCACTGAGACGTTTCTGCTTTGGAGCTTCATTTTCAATCCTCAACAGCATCATCAAACCTTTGTTTTGCTGCAGCAGAAACGTCTTTCTTCTTTCAGTCAGACGATGATTCAAATGTTCTGATCCGTTCTGTCTGCAGCTGGATCAGAACTCTGATCACTGCAGAACTCTGTGGAAAGGAACCAACTTCTCTGTTCTGATGTTTTTCTGGGACTAAAACTAAACATCTGGATGAGCTCAGAGTGTCCTAACATTTGACCTTTGACCTGTTTTAGCCGCTTTGAAGAAAACTCATGAAAGAAGTTGAAATGTTAACCTGTTGAAGCAGAATTGAAGTAACATCAGAGCAAAAGCAGCAGAAAATGATCAAAGCTGTTGCTCCAAACTCCTGTTGGATCAATCTGATCTGATCTGATCAGGATTCTTGAGGATTCCAACAAAGAGGCTCCCAGCTGAGTCCTAGCATTCAAGAAGTTCTTCGGAAACCTTTGAAATGCAAACATCCACATTCTTTTCATCCCAGTTGTTCCATCAACTCACCGCTCTGACAGAAATGCTTCTGTTCTTTCTTTGACTTCTTCCTGTGGATTTTTGGAACCGCTTTGTGTCCCAGAAGTCCAAGCGGCTCCAGTTTCAAACCGGTTCTGAATGCAGCAGGAAGCAGATTCCTGTGGACTTTGAACATGAAGGACATGATCTGATCCTGAAGCAGATCATAAAGTTGATTCATCTGTTCTGCAGTCAACAGATGATTGGTTGATGTGGAATCATTGACTGGATTTATGGTTTGATTGTTTCTTGTGTTTGAACCTCATTTCTCTTTTCCTTTTCTTTTGCTTTGACA
The DNA here is from genome assembly GCA_014656515.1 of Oryzias celebensis. Lineage (NCBI taxonomy): Eukaryota > Metazoa > Chordata > Actinopteri > Beloniformes > Adrianichthyidae > Oryzias > Oryzias celebensis. The sequence continues at coordinate 18,064 of BNCR01000220.1, forward strand.
GTTGCTGAACATCCAAATGTTTTCTAACAACATTTGAAAAGCGGCTGCAGCAGCTCGTGACATCTCCTCAGAGTAAAACGCCCTCAATTCTCCTATTTTCCCGTCGCCAACATCTAAAAAAACAGAGAGAATGACTCCAAGCTGTGTTGCTGTCATTCTATCAGACATAGTTAAGATTTTTATTGTCTGCAATAACATACATTTATGATTAAACAGTGTTGCATTCATGTTGGGTTAATTATTTATTTATTTTGGAGCTGTAATCCAGTTGGGGGAAGTGTTGAGAAAAACATAGATTTGTGTGATCACAGAGTTGTCCGCTGCTTAAACGGCTTGGACAGTCGTAAACGAGGCAGAGATGCTACCAGGAGCTGATCTTTTTAAAAGATTTTTATTTTTATTATTTGATGATGAATTATAATGTAAACGATCTTGAAACAACAAACATACAAACAATAAATGAATTACGGGAGAAAATCTAAATCAAATTGTTGAACTATTTGCACATGCAAGCAGGGTCGGCTCTGGACATGCGTGACTTAGGCAGCTGCCTAGGGCGCCATCTGCTGGAGGTGGCGCGAAATGACAATGGTTTGGCCAAGTTTTTTTTTCTTTATTTGAAGACTTTTATTTGTGTATTAGTTTATGACATTTTTACTAGTTTGTAACAGTTGGAGATATTTTTTTTTAAAAAAGTTATAATTTAAAACAGAAATAAAAGAACCTGAAAGTTTGATGTAATTAATAACTTTGTCTGGTACAGCGCCCCTCCTTCCCTGAAGCTGCTGTTGTTGAAGTAAGGGGGGGCATGGGGTGGTGTGTGGTTTTTTTGGGGGGGTATATCTGCTATTAGAGATTAAAGAGTCCTGGAACACCCATCAACTGAGTGAGCGTGCACGTTGAAACTCATTTGTTTAACTACAATAGATTTAAACTTTGTAGAATATTATTGATCTCATGGCAGGAAAATGATCTTGACATTGTAGCTCTGCTGGAAAGAAAAGATATTAACTCAGTTTTTCACAATCCTTTTTTGCCAAAGGCGCCATGCAGCCCAGGGCCGGACCTGCATGCAAGGACAGATCGTGTAGCAGCAGTTATTAGCAACACTTCACAGTCCTTGTAGGGACGTTGGAATCCACACAGAAGTTCATGTCATCTGTTCTGCAGGGATGCTCACACTTTTTTAGCTCGCAAGCTACTTTTGAGACTTCAAAGAAAAAGAAAGCAGCTATTTCCAGACAAATCCAGGAGTCTTCCTCAAAATACAGATTTATTGAGACAGTTGCTTCCTGCACCAAGACACTCTGCCTAATATGCAGCGACTGACCTTTGAATGTTTCACAAACACAGATAATAAAGTTACAGACACGATGGATTCATGTTCATTATTAGATTTAGGAAATACCAGTTTTATGATGGTGGTGTGATTTTGTTTTGTTTTATTTATCCATCACACCTTAACCCCTTAACGCCTGGATTTATTTCCAGCTATGAATAAAAAAATCACTTCTGTTTTTGCTTTGAAGTAGATGCTACATTTTGGTCATTTTGGAGCCAAAGGGGTTTGTTGCATATTTGCAACAGCAGGCATGAAGGCATCACAAGTCAAACGTGGTTAAAGTTAGCGTCCGGTTGTTAGCCTCTACTTTGACATTAAAGGCAAAACCTGAACCACAAAATCAAAGTTTCAAACAACTCCAAACATGTTACAGAATGAAGATTCATCAAATAAAGTTGTTGATTTGTGGAAACGTGTAAAAGAATGTTCCTACTGAAAGGCAGAATTAGACAGGCTTCTGTGAAGAAACTTGAACACAGAAAATGTTCCTTTGTGTTGAAAAAACCCAACAATGAATCAGGATTTATGTCAAACGATCCAAAACCAAATATGATCAATCTTTTACTCTGATAGATAATCAGCCTGGATTGAATTCTCATTGATATCATGGTATTCTGTGGGTAGAAATGTAATGTTGCTGTTTTGGAATATTTACCATCAGAAAGAACTTCTACAAATCAACAACTTTGTTTCACTGAATCATCAGTAAAATATGTTCTGATGTTTTTAGACTTCATTTAAACTATATTTCTTGGAGCAGCATTTTGATTTGAAAAATAGATTTTTCAGAAACCGGATGCCTAGAAATATGAAATACCAACTTCATCCCCGCTTGGACCAGTCCGTTAAAATTTAGTCTGACATGAAACCGGTTCGTGACCTGAAAAAGGTTGGAGCTCTTAAATTTGAAGTGACTTTGAACCTGGCGTGGTTGTTGGTCAAAGACGGGCTGGTCTGAGTATTTCAGAAACTGCTGATCTACTGGGATTTTCACCCACAACCATCTGTAGGGTTTACAGAGAACGGTCAGAAACAGAGAAAATCTCTGGTGAGCAGCAGTTCTGTGGGAGGAAATGTCTTGTTGAAGAGAAAAACACAACAAATGTGTTCACAGAATAACAAAATGTCAATATTTCCATGGAACTAAATCCTTCTTTTCCAAAGTGAATTTTGTCAAAACAATCCAGCATGCTGGGAACAATAAAGTTTGACCTTCTGTCTTGTGTTCCATTCAGGCCTCATCAAGCCCACGCCAGCGCTAGAGGAGAGGTAGTGCTCAGAGATCCACCAGAATCCATGTGTCTGCAGACGTCTAAGAAAGAGATTTTCCACTTTGTTTCCATCAACTGAAGCATGGCCAGCTCACTGTGTTAGAAAGTCATCTCGTTTTGATCTTCAGACACTGACTTCAATGGAGGTTGCAGCCGTCTCTCTCTCTCTGCTCAAATGACGTTCTTTTCCAATGACGGCTCACACACATCACTTCCTGAAAATCTCCCACAGATGAACGGAAAGACTTCACCCTGTTTGTGCAAACGGTCTGAATGACAGGACGCCACAGAGGTTTGTCTGGGTTTCAACGCTTATTACTCTCCCATTGCAACAAGCTCATTTACCCAGAATCCTCAGTTACCCAGTTCTGTTCCTTATCTTTATGGACAGTCCATTGTGGTGAAGAGAGAGCTGACCCAACCTTTGACCCAACACCCATGACTCACAGTGAGGAAAAGAACCAGGTCCCGGATCCAAGCGGCTGAAAGCAGCTCCTCTGTAGGGAGGCTGTGCGCTCCCTTAAATAAAGGAGGAGAAGCTCAGTCACTTGGAGAGAGCTCGGAGTAGAGCGGCTGCTCCTCCACGTCCAGAGGAGCCGGTTGAGGAGGCTCTGGTATCTGGTCCAGATGTTAATGACAGATTTCATATCAAAGGATCTGTACTTTGAGTATTAAAATCAATGTAAAAAGATGGATCAGACTGTGACAAAGTTCTTCCAGTTTTAGTGACAAATATGTCATAAACACCAACAATTTTCAAAGCAGACCTTCAGGGAACATTTTCATTTCACATTTTTGTGATGCAATAACTTGAGTTTACAGAGAAAGTAGAGCGCCCTCTAGTGGACAAAGGCTTCAATGTTCATAAGATTTGATTTATTTATTTATTTCCAGCAAAACCCAAACAAAACAAAACAAACAGGAGCTTTTAGTTTGTTCCACCAGGATGAAACTTTGTCTCTGTGGTGGAATTAGCAGCTTCTACATTGTTGTGAGCTGAGGGAAGGACAGCACAGACAGACGGAATAAACTGGACTTTGAAAGTTTTCCTTTAGAATTCCATTGAACAGATATTTGAGAATAATGTTCTATTGCACTTTGCCTTTGTTAAAACTGCTGGATGTTGAAAGCATCATGTTAGAAGATACATCAAGTATTTACATTCAAGTCAAATCGGATTTAGCAACAAAAACTTCAATGATAGAAACAGCAAACAAAGTGTGGAACATCAACATTCTCTTCCAGGTTTGGACTGATTTGGTAGAATGGGAAAGGATGGAAACATTTAGAGCCTTCATGTCAAACACAATTCTGATCATTTCTTTGAAAACAGCAACAAAATGTTTCCCTGGAAGTAAGTTTTTGACTTTTGAGGCACATGCACAGCACTGAAACAAACGTAAATAAATAAATACATGTTTGTAAATCTTTATTCACAGCATCCTCAGAAACACACAATTATTCCACAGTTTATCACAACAGCAAGACAGAAGAAAAGAAATGAGGGATTTGATCATTTGCTTCAACCTGTTTGGGGAATGGGATCATTTTGAAGACTGGGATGCAGCGGAAAAGAAAGATAAAAGAGAATGGAAGGAGGAGAGGAGACACTATTTAGAGCAGGGGGTCAAACTCAATCACACAGGAGGTCAAAACCCAAAACACACCTCAGGTCGCGGGCCGAGAAGGAGAAACATTGATGGAACAAACTAAAAGGAAGTGTTTGGAGCCAGCAGGTACTTCCTGTTTGGAAGACGACGGTGGAGGGGTGGAGCTGTCCAGTGATTCTCCAGTCAATGCTGCTAACTCATTCCCTGGAATTCCTATGTGTGCTGGGATCCACAGAAATGCAACAGGAAGTCCAGCTGATTGTCCTTTCTTCCTCTCCTGTTACCATCCAAAGCTCTTGATTCCTTTTTTCTGTCTCCATATTTCATTTCATCCATGTTTTGTTGGATGATTCTGTTTCTGTCCTTTTAGATTGGTCCAGTAATGTCATTCCAATGGGAATCTCTGTCAATCCAATGGTAGTTCTGCCATCTCAGTCTGAATGGCTGCTGCTGGTGTCGTCTTGAATGCTCTCATTGAAATTCTTCAAGCTTCAAACTGGACTCTAGTTTGCAGAGACGAGTCATTGATGCTGAACCAGACACAACACTGTCATAGTCTACTGTCACTCTGACAGCTGTGAAGCTTTCATGTTGATTTGATGTCATTTCAACATCAATTGTCCACTGAGACAAAAGCAGAAATCTTCATGTTTCCATCATGTGACAAGATGAGAAAATAACAATCAGATTCTTTTTAGAATGGAAGATACCACTGACAAGATGAAAACAATAATACTTATTACTAATAAAAAATAAACTCCAAAGAAAATAAAAATAAGAAAAAAATGCAGCTCAGTTTGTTTTGTTTGTTTGTTTGATCAGATACTTTTTGACTATTGATATTATCGATCAGAGCCTCGTGTGAATGAATGCATTAATTTTTACGTCATTATTCCAGATTGAGGAAGACAGTCTTTTTTTATTGAATGTAGCGGTGTAGATTAGCTTTTTGCTTTGACAGTCATTTGTCAGTAAGGCTCTTGTCATTTGCAGCAGAATCACAAATCCAGCTGCAGTAGAATCTAATATTTAAGAGTTTACTTATGTTTTGAAATGAATACTATAAGATATTAAGGCTTGTATGATTCTTACAGATGAAAAAAAAAGAAAATCAAAAAGGAAACATTTAGACTTGTTTTCATAGTAACGGCTTAAACCATGACTAATGATGGAAAAACCGAAAGAAGCTAAATAAAATCTTCCAGAAATCATAAAAAACTGTCTGTAATCAGCACCAAATATTTGGGTTAAGGAACAAAAACATTGTTTTGAAGCAACTTTTGCTTTTTATGTCCCTGAAACCTGATTCAGGAAACTGAACGACTTCTACATTTTCTTTGTGAGTTGTTTCTTTGAGAAAGCATAATTCACAGGGAAATTTAAGACCAAAAATAGGAAGTTCCCTCCTGCTCATCGTCCTTTTTAACAAACACATATGGATTTCATAAAACCAAAAGAATCTGAAGGAAGGAAGGTTGTTGATGCTTTTCTAAGTGGGTAGAATTGTTTCCATCGAAACATCCTGATGCTCTGATGCATTACATAAGATATAATCCCTAGATATGGAATGCCAGAAGTAATTTCAAAGAATCAATGAGAAATATCTGAAGATGTTTGGCTGATTATAAGAGAAAATGTTGGAAAAGAAAAACAAACCTTCCCAGCAATGGGAAGGAACCTACCAAGTGTTGCTGACCACGTCCACTGCGGTCAACATTGCTGTTGAGATGAACTTTTGAGATTAAATATCTAATGAGCTTAATGAGATAAAAGGTCTTCTCACACTCAATGGAAAATGAATGACCACTCTGGGGTAGACACCAACAAATGGGGTTCGTGGATGGAACGGTAAATATAAGGCCCTTGTGTCTGTATCCTGGTGTCTATTGCAGTCTTTGGGGTTTTATTAACCTTGTGTGGATGCTGTTGCATCCCCTGTTTGCGCTCGCTCATCAACCGCCTCGTCTTTACAGCGATGACCCCGGTGGGAGACACACTGATTGACAACTCAGAGCTGGTATTGAAGGTTGAGCCTGAAACCCTCCGAGATTTTCTTCTGGCTCTGCAGTTTAAATTCTGACACTTTATTTTATAAATGTGCTGGGAATATTCAGGAGAACCTTTGAATTTATTATGGGATACCCACAAAACCCACGGGATGGCAGCAATTTTGTAGCAAAGTGTGAGATTTGGCGATTTTTCACACACACATTTTTGCCACACATTTTTGCCACACATTTTTGCCACACACAGGCCATTCAAAATCTTCTACTTCCAACATTTTTGCACTGTAAATTCACAATGATACACTAATACGGTGGGCAAAGAAATTGGTGGTGAGGGCTTGTAGCGCCTGCAGGCTGTGACCACAAGGTGTCTGGTGCCTGTCGGGGTCGTGACTCGGAGATGGACACCAAAAATATGGGACGCCATCAAGCTTCAGAAAGGAGTCCTACTAAGCCTGGCTGGCTGAACTGAAGTCCAAACGAGCTGCAACTGGGAAAGAAAAACTCTCAATTTACTGGTTGATCTTGGTTCCAATTGTGGTTTATGGTCAAAAGCTCTGGGTCGTGACCTTAAGAATGAAGTCCCAAATACAAGCAGACAAGTTAAGTTCCCTCTTTTGGGTGGCTGGGCGCTTTCTCAGGATGCACTCACACTGAACGTGAATCGCGCCGTGGAGGCCACCAATTTCAATGTAAAGTCAATGGTTTAGATAAGAATTGAGGTTCTATGGTGCTATTGAGCGGCCAGCGTGGCGAGACAGAGTAAAACAATCTAAACTCTGAGGAGATCGCCACGTCTGGGTCAACCAATCAGGGACTTAACTTTAGACGCGTGACGGTTTCAGTGACAGCGGGTAGAAAACACATCCAATTTGGGGGATTGGATCTCCTGAACCTGATGTATCCCTTTCAGGACAGCTAAGTTTCCTGAAGCCGTCCCGGCTACTGTTGGACGACTGTCTGCTTCAAACACGGTCAGAGAGAAACGGAAACACAGCGGAAGCGGCCGTCATCCAGACACAGCGGGACTGAAGCTCACTATACCCAGAGAACCTCTAAATCAGGGATGATCACACTTTTTTGTTATGCGAGCTACTTAAAACACATAAAATAATGTGAAGTTTCCATTTTGAAGTGTTCAAACATACAACCAACATGCTGTTACAACAGAAACATGATTCCTGTTTAAAAACCATGAAATATCCATGGATGAACAACCTGAGCAAGCCCTTCACTCAGCATTTTGTGGGTCGTTGTCTTTATAAAGTTACAAATCCAGTTGTGGATCAGCTGCTCTTGTGGTGACTGTGGTTTGTCACCACACTGTGTAATTTTTGTTATCATAAAAACCTCAGGTTCCAGTCCTGCACAAACAAGGTTTTTGTTTCATTGAATCAATTTTTCTGTTAAATTACTTTACTATAAATATGAAATAAAAACATCAGGATAATTCTTTGGATTTAAAACATCATTGGAATGTATATTTGTAGTCATGAGTTTTATTAGTAAAACATAGTTTACACAATAAATGGAGTCTATGAAACTTTTAGTTTAAAGTTTCTTGTTGGTTTTGAAAAGATCTTCATAGAAATGTTCATTTATTCATTTTCTAAACCGTTTTATCCCTTTTGGGGTCGCGGGGCTGCTGGAGCCTAACCTCATAGGACACCACTGGACTGGCCTGGGAGCCCGACCTGCTGAGAGAGGGGCCCTCGTGGTGGCAGGACATTACAGTTTGAATCTGTTTGAATCTGTTTTAATTCAAACAAATGTGTCTTCAAATCAAAAAAATATATCTACCCTGAAGAGACAACTTTATTTTGCAGCAATTTATAATCTAAGATTATTTGATGGATGTTGTTGATTTTTTCAGCCAATTAAGAAAATCCTGGATGTTAAAAGGAGCATCAAGAGAAAAAGTCGTCTATACTTCATTTTCTTTGAGACAGTCCTGGATGGCTGTGCGGATGTTGTTTAAAAAGACTTGATTTCCTTCCGAGCTTAAAGTTATTCCATCAAGTCTATACGTGTTCTTTACATCAGGGGACAAATCTTGATGCTCAATCACCACATGACAAAAGTCGGTACGCGGCTTCATGATCTCATTCAACAATCTCCTGCATTTTTCCATTTGAAGATTCTGACATTTCCAGCTTCTCCTTGGAAGAATGAGGGACAATGCTATCCTCATTTGAGGGTACATTTCTCCCAGCAGCCTCAGGTCTTGTGACATCATATTTGCCATGTCTTTTGGAGGCATTTGTCCCAATTCATCCCCTCCAGCGTGGATGACCAAAACTTCAGGGGGACCGTCTTCTTTGTAGATTGTGTGATGAAGTTGATCAACAACACCCCTCCAGCCCAGGTCTTGATCTTCAATCCACTTCACATTGACGTCCAGATTAAGGTTTTTACCAAACAGATCCTTAGCTGCAGCCTGTGCCTGTGAAACATAACTTGACCCCACGATCCAGACATCAGGTGGTCTCGTGTCATTGTGTGTTTCTGTAGGTGAGCTGTCAGCTGAACAGCTGAAGTCAGGGGAGCCTGTTGTGTTCGCTTCCGTCTTTTCAGACTGGATTTGTGTCACAGCAACGTTGTGGGTGTCATTTTCACTGCTGACTTTCCTCTTTTTGGCTGGAGACAAATGTGTGTGGACTCTGCTCTGTGAGATGTCGTCTGAACGGTCTTTTCTTTTCAGAGACGGCTTTTGGTTGTCAGGCTGGGTTGGGCCGCATGTGGAAGGGACTTAAACACATGACTGAGGCTGGTGAGCGTGGCATTGGCCTCTTGGAAATGTCTGGTGGAGAGTCTGCTCAATGGTGTTACGGATGGAGCTTACAAACACCTCAAATCCTTTTGAGGAGAATCGTATTCCATCTGGTTGGAAGAGATGGCTTTCAAAAGGTGTCTGATGCTCAATCACAGCACCATTGAATCATCTGGTGTTGTATTGAAGGCTTTTGTTGACCGTCATCCTGTCGTCGTTGATTTTACTTAGATCAAAAGTGCCCCATGCCAATCTTGGAGTTATGCAGGAATAAGCTATTTTCATTTTGGGAAACGCCTGATGGAGGTGTGTCAGGTCCTTCAGCGTTGCATCAACAAGATCTGACGCGTTTGTGTTTCCCAGGTCGTTGCTGCCAACATGGAGAACCAAAAGGGCTGGGGGACTCCTTTGTTGGGACAACTCAGTATAAAAGTGCTTGACAACATAGTAAACCGATAGTTAACACATTTACAAGCATTATTAATATGTCTGTAGGATGCTTTTGCTACATTTATTGACATTATAGATGTCTAACAAATTGTTAATGATCTTAATAAGACTCCTGAACAAACCTTGTTCACAGATTAAGAAGCATTATTAATGTGTACACGGTTCCAGTAAGACATTTAATAGCATTATAGATGTCTCACACAGACCTTTGTGTTAAGAAGCTACACAAGATTCATTTATAATTTATTTTATTTTGAATTTATAGTTTTACCAGTTTTTCAAAAATGAATTTTCCATATAGATGAATATGGCTGTTTATCATGCGACAGTTTGAACAACTTTTGTATCTTTATCCAGATTTTCTTTGAATATATCATAACAGGATTATGTCATTTACCTAAAGATTGAGAGAGTTATTCAACAGATATGAATTGTTGGGATTTATCAATCATGAACCAATCCAGCTGGTGTTGTCCAATGTCGGACAATCTTTGACATGTCAAAAGACATAAACCTGGGTTCAGGTAAACCCAGCCCCCTCTTATCCTGAGGTGAACATCATTTTGACAGTTTAGTTTTTGTTCTTTTTCCCTCCCAAAGGAATTGTTTAATTAGTACATCATAATGACTGAATATAGACGGTGTTCCTGTTATTGGCAGCATCATCAACACATAGTTAAACTGTAATCAAATCTGTCACAGCAGCAGCAGCCTGCAGTTAATCAACTGATTCCCTCCACCTGTTCCTGCTCCTTTATATCTCTCCCTCTGTCCTTCATTCTCTGCTGAATTGTTGCTCTACAAGCTTTCAGAGAAATCTCCAGCAGTGTTCATGTTCACCACTCAACCTGACTACCAGCTGCCTTTACATGCCCCTGTCTCTCTGCTGCTCAGTTTCTTCCAAAGCCTCGTAAGTCTCTCCACCTTCTCCTTTTTGGAATCCTTCCCAGAGATCCCTGGTGATTTTGTGTTGACCTGTGGCATCAAGAATTAGTGACAAAGCTCTAGGATCCTGAATTTTGCCAAACCCTCTTGGAGTTCATTTTCTCCCTACTGTGGCCTCTACCTGGAGCCACGCCTTCCTCGCTGTACGGAGGACTCCACTCCTCTTCTTCCCTGCTGTCATCTCTCATCACCTCAGTAAGCCTCCACACAGTTTTGCCTTCCCTGCTTCAAGCCCTGTTGCCATCATTAATCCTCATTCATAAAGACAAAAGTCGTATCCATAAAGACACATTTATATATTGTGCACAACTTTGCTGAAAAAATATGAAAACAACCTTTAGTTTTACGTTTCACGTGTCTGTTTTAAATACCATTTGTCTTTGTTTTGAATAAAACTCTTGCTTGTCTTGAACACGGATTTCTCCTGTTAACAAACTGTCAAAAATACGTCACGGGATCCCAGGCATAAACATAGAGTCCGGAGCATCGAGCCAAATTTCTGCGCCTGCGTACCGATGGTTCTACTCGGGCGTTCTGCGCCTGCGTACCGATGGTTCTACTCGGGCGTTCTGCGCCTGCGTACCGATGGTTCTACTCGGGCGTTCTGCGCCTGCGTACCGATGGTTCTACTCGGGCGTTCTGCGCCTGCGTACCGATGGTTCTCCTCGGGCGTTCTGCGCCTGCGTACCGATGGTTCTCCTCGGGCGTTCTGCGCCTGCGTACCGATGGTTCTACTCGGGCGTTCTGGGCCTGCGTACCGATGGTTCTACTCGGGCGTTCTGCGCCTGCGTACCGATGGTTCTACTCGGGCGTTCGGCGCCTGCGTACCGATGGTTCTACGCGGGCGTTGGGCGTCTGCGTACCGATGGTTCTACTCGGGTTTTCTGCGCCTGCGTACCGATGGTTCTACTCCTAATTCTAAACCAGAGCCAGGAAAATGTCAGGGATGACACACACATCCACAATGGAGAACAACCATGTACGGATGAAGAGTTACATGTTACTTTAACGTTACTTGTGTATTTATTGTTTAAGCCTTACTTTATTGATATTTTGTTACTGTAGATCATTGCTCAAAAGAATCACAGCCCATATAAGGGTGTGCAGAAAACGAAACTCTTGCTACAGAGGGTAATCTTTGTTTCTGCCCCTTCCTTTCTTCTTCTTGATAATCCAGCAGTCCCGAAGATGAGAAACCTCATGTTAATCTATGAGCGACACAAATTCTGTCGCAAAGTTGACCCAAACGTTAAAAATAATCGTATTAATTCTGTCCAACTTTATTGACAAAGTCACGAAAAACAAATCTTCTTCTACATGGGCATGAAACAATGGGACTGCGCCCTCTAGTGTTCATTTAATGCATAGGTTTCTGATATAAATAATTTTTATGATTTCAAACTTGTGAAATGGTACTTAAACTTGCTAGAAATGGATTAAAAAAAAGGAACATGGGTATTTTGATCATAGTGATGTTTTAGTTCATGTATGTGTGTTATTGCATCAAGATTGTTTTTCTCATGTGTTCTGTATTAACATGTTAGCTGTGGACACATCTAAAAGTGGAATAAGTAATAATGAAAATGCAAGATAAAAAAACATATTTGTATATATACTCTTAACTGTTTACATGTTGTATTGACAGGAATCACTGAACTAATGAAATCCCTTCAATCAAGAATATATCAAGTTGTTGGTCAAACTGATTTGGATTTGGACTATTTTCAATATGTTGTGAATCAGGAGGTGTTTACACTGACCTCTGCTCAGACCGTTTTTCCAGTAAAGGAGTGGACATGGGCGACCAAAACTGGACGTTTCTGAAGACATGCTGGCCCAAATGATAGAACTGTCCTTGCCTGTGTCTTGTATTACAAACTTGCTGGGAGTTAGTGGATCCACAATCTTCCACCGCATGCATGATCATGGGTTGTCATCAAGGTCTTGCTACAGCAACTTGTCTGACTCAGAACTGGACAATGTGGTTTTGTTGATTAAAAAACAGACTTCCAAATGCAGGATACAGGAGGGTCAAAGGTTGCTTCAAGCAGAGGGTCACAAAATTCAATGGGAGCGCATCAAAAGCTCAACGCACAGGGTTGATGCTGCTGGAGTTTTGGACAGAGTGATGCACCTTGGATGGATTGTCAGAAGGACATACAGTGTTCAACATCCACTGTCCTTAGTACACAGTGATACCAATCAGAAGTTAATACAGTAAATTGTTATTTTCATATTAAAATCTGGTATTAATTGTAAACCTAAAAATGTCTTCTCTTTAGGTACAATATTATCATTTTTGGGGCAATCGATGGGTTCTCCAGAAAGGTGACTGCATGCTTGCTAGAAAGACAGCTTGTGATGCATTATTATTTCTAAGAAAAGTTGTTTACATTGTTTTTAAGAGCAGATAATGTATCTTGAGCCTGCAACAAATAACAAATCAAAGATTGCTCTGACATTTACATGAAAACTATGGCTGGCCATCCAGGTATTTTGTGAAACTCTCTTTTAATTACATTTTTTAAATTTCTTTTGTCTTACATTTTTTTATGTAATTGCAGGGTCAGAGGAGATGAAGGTGTTGAAAACGTGGGAATAACTGAAGCCATGTTTAGTGTAAAAGGAACTGGAAGAGGCAGCTTTATTGCTGGAAAGAGCGTGCACAATCAGAGGTCTTACTTTTTGCACTCCATCAATAATTATCCAAGTTTTTTATACACAAGTGATCAGATCATCTTTTTATGTTAAAAACATAAATATCACTACATTGTTTGGCTGTTTAACTGTTATCTGAAAGAAGTAAATCACTTCTTTGTCCCTGCTTTTTAAATCTCTGATGCCATCTTCATGTCTTTAATTGTGTTGCATTAGGATTGAGCGTCTACGGCGTGACGTTTGAACAAGTGTAACTCAGCTTTACTATGAAGTCCTTCACAGCCTGGAGGAAGATGCTCTTCTGGATCTCTCTGATATTCTGCATTTGTTTTCTGCACATTATGTGTTCCTTCCTCGACTGGCAAATGCACTTCACACCTTCACAGAGGGACGGGACAATCACCCTCTAAAGTCTGAGGGGGGCGTCTCACCCAAGCAGCTCTGGGTTTTGGGTCACATGCAAAGACCGGCTGCAGAGACAGAAGACTCACAGGTTTCATTTAAAATGTAATATCAATGCAGCCTCACTTAAATGTTATTCATATACTTTGCTTCGTATTTAACTTTTTTCACACAAACGACAGAACCTGAGTCTGTTTGGAACTGACTGGGAGACGTTTGACTGCGTCAGGGAAGAACCTGTTGGAGTTGAAGTACCAGAAACTGAGCGTCCTCTGGATCCAGCTGCAGTGGACGCCATCAAGTCCGTTATTAACCCTCTGGCGCCGTCTCAGTCATTTGGTAGAGACGTGTTCGTAACAATGATTCAGCTTGTTCAAAGTATTGCTGGAACAAGTCACAGCACTCATTGACTTCCTAAACTGTCACAAAAATCACACATATGTCCCACAATGCTTCTGATCAAATCAAGTGTAACAGCTGGACTTACAAAAAGTTGTCACCTTTCAATGTTCATGTTACACTTCATTTTGTAAAGCTTTGGAATGAAAAAGAAAAAAGAAATGTAGTTTTTGTATTTCAAGGTTCCAGGACGTTTGTATGTGACATCTGAATAGTTCACTGCTTTTTCTGTTGAAACAGAAATGAAAGGACATTACCAATTCTTTAAACGTTTATTTTCTTCAAGAAAAACCAAAGACTCAAGGTAATTACAGAACCAGCTGTTGAACATTTATTAGATAAGAGAGCTTCAAACAACTCTTACAAAATAATGTAAAAATAGAGTTTAACTGATGCTACCTGTAGAAGCTGCCTAACAAGCTTGATTTAAAAATTAAAAAAGTTAAAGATAAAAAAGCTTTTATTGCACCAATCACATTTTCAAAGGAAATGATTACTTAGCCTAAAAAAAGTTCAAAAACCTCACATTTGACCTTCAGTCAGCATGTAAAACACTTTTTAATGCAGAACACTTCTTACAAGAGGACGGCATCTTTGGTTCCAAATTTGAAATGAGCTTAAACTCTATGAAAGCCTTGTCCATGACAGACTGCTGTTTCCGTTATGTTTCTGAATTCACTGTAATGGTTAAGTGAGCAACTGGGAATGTTATTGTGCGACTACATGCACTTACAGTTAGATAACATGTGGTGTGATCTTCACCACAGCCGTGGAGACATTTCCCAGAGATAAAGTCTTTCTTCTCACTGGGAAGAACGGGTTTGTGTCCCTGTCCTGTTATCCACGGCATCAGTTTGACAACAGACAACTGCTGTGAATCATCACCACACAGGTCATCTGTTTCTGAAATACAAATAAAGGTTTCAGTAACTCTGAAGAAAAGTCAACAAATGTGACTACAAAGTGACATAAACACACCACGATCTTCAATTTCCTGTAAGAAATCCTGAAAAAAGTTCCTGGTCTGAACTTCTCTATCAAATTTCCGAGTTCTTGTTGCTGAAGTCTGGAAGACACTTCTCCATCACGAAACCTATGGGAACAAATCATAAAAGAAACAAACATTCATATCTAAAATACTATGTTTAAAATAGAAGAAAAAGTTAAAACATGGATGTAATTCCACAGTCAACATTCCCGGGAACAAACATAGGCAGAAACATTTGTGGATTTGCTGTCATCAGCTGCAGTAGGTTGTAAAGCTGCAGGCCTTTTCTCAGCTGCTCAAACATGGGAAGGACTCTCATGGTTGAGAGCAACACTATAGCTCTGTAACAGAAGACACGATTTAGAAATGCTTCAAAGTTTAAACATTGATCTGATTTCATGATATTCTGTTGTGAGTTTGTGACAGATATGTTAACATGGTCCAAGTACATCAGATCATTACAAAGCAAAATCACCTGATTATGAGATCCTTTCTGTCCACCGATACTGTCCCAGTGTATCCACAACTAATGATGTCATTAATGTTGTCTTTCATATTTTCATCAGTGGATGCATTTATCTACCCCCCCCCACCACAAAAAATAAATAAATAATTACATAATTTATCTTTTCAAATACAGAAAAAACAAATTTTCCTGTTTGGTTTGATCAAATCTTATAAAAAAAAGTTTAGATGAAAGTTTTTGTCTTATAATTGATATTTAACAAAAATAATAAGAACTATTTTACCTCCACAATGAGCTGTGACAGCTGGTGATCTGTAACATCACTGACAGACACCTGAATGGCGTCTGGGTCCCCAGAGCACAGGGATCTGTAGCACCATTCTCACAGGACGTTGGGAAGACGTCCTCCTTGTGCAATTCTAGCTGCAAGAATTTCTCCAGCCGTCCTGAAGATGAGAAAATTGCAGTGATACAGATTTTTTACGGAATTATTCTTCAACGTATTCAACAATGTACGGCACAAATATAAATATATCTGAAGTAGTTTTGGTCCAAATGGTTGATACAGTAGTGAGGATTTTTTCCATTTTTGTCATGAACACCCATAAAAAGTCTGTTTTCAATCTCTGCAACCATTTATGTTTTATAAAATGACCATTAATGTCTGTTCTACAACAATTTAAAAAACCACTAGAACCTTTAGCTGTAAGACATTCTTTGGTGAGAGCATCTGTGTCTAAACCAGTTTCCCCAAAGAAAGAAACTCTAAGTTAGTTTGTTTTGGCGTTGCCACTGTTGCATTCCTCTGATGAAAAGTTCACTTCTAGACACACAAATGGAGAAGGTGTCGCCTTCACTGACTTGACTACTAATCCAGTTTAAGATGTCCTCCATTCTAAATAAAAAAAAGCTCAAATACAAATAAAAATGAATGAAATGACATTAGAGACGGTTATTTAATGTTTTAAACAAGATTTTTACTAAATCTAGTATCTAGTTCCTGCAATTTTAAAGATGCTTAACTGATTATGAAACATGAAAAATGAAACTAATCCCAGACAGTTATATAAAAACTACAGACTGCAGATAAATCTAGTGATCATTCTAGTGATAAAGAACATCTTTACCATTTGAAAGAGAGCTGGGAGTTCTTGGTACTCCTTTCACCGGCTTCATGACTTGTTCTGCAGAAATGTTTTATTTCACAAATTAACATTTACAACATTGAACAGCTTTCCTTTAAATCCAGTGAATTTATTAGATTTTTTTGTTGTAATACTTTAGGCCACATTCAGATGCATGAATCTCAATGATGTCGACATTGAAGGAACCACTGCAAACTGGACACTCAGCAGTCTAAAGAAAAAGAATCCAGGTCATTATTGCAAATTGACATGCTAATTTATGTGGAAATAACACAGAAATCTTACAATCTCTGTCACATCCTCAGGTTCAGTCTGGAAATACCAGATCCTGAGTTTTACTTTCCTAAAAGAAAAAAAAACACACAATGTATTTTTAATTTGTACATCACCAGAAAAAACAAACAAACAATCTGATAAACAGCAATAATATAACCTCAGAGGAATAAACACAAATTGATATTCTGCTTGCAGTTCTTTGTGTGGAAGCGAAGAGCCTGAAGGGGAATCATCTTTCCACAGGTGGGACACAGAGCTTTGGACATGTTTTCAAATTCTTCTGGTGGTAATGAAGTGGTGTCAGTTTGCTCCTGATTGTAACTCCCTTGAGCTGCTGCCCGTTGTGTCCTTCTGAGTCAGGAGGGATGATAACTAGTTTGCGTTGCCCCCCCCACCTAGAAACAAGCATTAACCAGCAGTGACATTCAATGACATCAGGAATTATTGGTGCCAACAAGATAATTGTTAAAAATGCTCTACAGAAAAGTAATAGATTAGAACAAGTATTTACCTGTGGACTTGTGGAGCAACCAGCCTCCACAAATACTTCCAAGCTTCGGATATGCCTTCAAAAGCTGCTCTGTCAACTTGGACAAATGAAGACATTAGTTTATTCAAATAACAAGAACTTGTTAAATGTGCGCTTGAGTAATCACACATGTTTCACAAGCAAACACAATTTATGTACACACACACAACTCCTGATCAACATAGATCCTCCTCACAAGAACACAAACATGTCCATATATTAAGAAGAGCTGACATTATCAAAGATTGAGAAAGGAGGGTTTCATGCTTTAGACTTTTCAGTCATGAATGGGGTTCTTACATTTAAATGGCTGAACTCATTTATCCTAAACAAAACCTTTTTCTGCTTTACAATTTTCAGGGCTGTTTTTAAAAAAGTAGGAAATATTGATTTGATTTGATGGTGATTATGATGTTGGGAAACTTCCTGTTCAATTATTACCAGCAAGTTCTCTTCTACTGGAAGTTGATTTTAAACACAATTTCTCCTTTATAGAAAAACAGAGACGTTCTGTCTAAAAGAAAGTCATTGGAAACTTGGTTGGAAAAGGGGATTTGAGTAACTCTTATTTAATGGACAAACATGGCAACTTTCCAAAGCATGAGACCTTTTGTTTAAAAATGGAACCTGGTTTGCTCATTAAAAGAATAGAACAAAAGAATTCAATCCATTCCCATTCCTACAAACAATGACAATATGTTTCATACATTAGACTGATCTGTGTGGAAGGAATTCAGTTGGGTGATAAAAAACAAACTTTCAAACACATTTTTCAACATTTCTTTTATAATTTTTACAATTTCCTATTAAAATATTAATGACATCATAGAAGGAATAAGGAAACTATATTTATCATATCCTGTCCCACATGAAGCAACATTGAAGTGACATTCAAGATACTGAATGAGATTTATCCATCAGTCAGTTTTTCACTTTAGCTTTTTGGTTTTTTTCCAGCAAAGAGAGGAAGACAAAGATGTTTGGATTGAAACAGAAATCAAAGGAGCTTTATTATTTTAAATGGATGAAACTGAGTTTAAAAAATGTTTTAAAAATGAAAATATAACAAGATGATGATTTTAAATGATGGTTTGGTTCTGGTTTTCAGAATAATGTTTTCTAAACTGTAAAAAATACAACAGAGAAGTTTGAGGAAGCAGTTTGCTGCTTCATTTGTCATCTTTCCTTAAATAAGAGAAAACATGAAACCAAAAATCAAAGTTAGCTGTTAGTTATGAACTCTGATCATTCATTCATGATTGGATTTGACTTTGAAATACATAGAAACATTGAAATACATGTAAAAGTGAAATGATTTTAATAGAAGTGATGGATTTGTGACAAAGAACTGTTTCCTCCACATGTTCTTAACATTGATTCTACTCCTCAACAAAAGCCGGGTTGTTTCCGGGAAGATTTCCATTTCCTTCAGAAATCCAAACCAGCTAAATGGTTCCAATAGTGGAAGAATCCAAAGCTGTGACGGTAAATGTCTCCACCAGATGTCACTGTTCTTTGTTGGACTAAAGCCTTGAAAACGGCCATGTTTTTTAGTCCAATCAGAACTCAAAGCTCCAGAGTTGCTTTTGCTTTTCTCTCCTCCCTGTTTCTCCATCTCAGCTTCTTCTTCTTCCTCCAGTAAATCTGTGAACTTCTCTGTTCTTCAAGAGGCTTTTCTAATGTCAGACGTGGTTCATGAAGAAGTTCAGGAGTGTGAAAAAGTGGGACTCTGAGAGGACAGAAGACATGTGTCTCCTTCACAAACAAACTCAGTCTTGGAGCTCAAACTCTCACAGATCAGACGCTTCTTCTAGTCGTCCTCCAGGTTTGCTCACATCTCAGGAGGATCTTCTTCTTCACAGATCTTCTCCATGGTTTGATGGAAACTGGGATTGGATGGATGGAGAAAGGAGGAGAAGCTGCAGCTGCTGCAGAATCCGTGCTGTGATCCTAGAACCTCCAACAGACTCCCAGCTGATGAAACGGCCTCTTTAGCAGAGAGCAGAACGTTGATCTGATCTGTTGGAACGACTCCATCCTGAAGCTTCACTGCTGAGTTCCTGTCCACCAGGGGGCAGCGCGCCTTCATTCCTGCAGCTTCTGAAGAATCTGCAGCCGTTCAAACACACCCTGTTACTGAGGAACAAAGACGGCCTTCAGGAATGTGGTTCTTCTGCAGAACGTTCTTCCAAACACAAGGAAGAGAAAAAGTCCCAAAGATCATCTGGAAGATCCACATTCTTTCAGTCAGAGCTGCTGTCAAGATCAGCAGCAGAAATGAGGTCAGAGGTCAGAGCAGAGCTTTCAGTCAACAGTGTGATCAGAAAAGACGAGAAACATTGATGGAGAAACTCTGAATGTTCCATCAAATCAGAACAATGTTGGTGTTTGCAGATCCATTCATCAAATCTGATGATGTGTTTGAGCTCAAAGGAACATTTCTGCTTTGAACAGACGACCACCGTGACCATGAAGGCATCAGAGCTCCTGCAACAAACTTCAACATGTCGGCTGTGTGGGAACAACCTGTCAGTTTACCTGAACGTAAAGGAATCCAGACGACGAGGAAGACAGACGAGAAGGAAAGTCTGCAGAGAGTTGGAAGATGTCAGGAACAGAAAACAGACTCAGGAGGTTGAAGGAAGATCAGCAGGTATGAGGTGGAGAACAGAGTCCTGAAACATTCAGACCTGATGAACATCGTCATGTTTGTCCTTTTTCCCAGACGTTCTGGAAGCTGAATCTCCTGACCTCAGATGACCTCTGCTGCTAGAATAAAGCAGATCAATGATAGAACATGAGAGTCTGCTGATCCTCTGACCTTCACTAACAGACTCATCTCTGTTTGAAGTCACTTTTTCTCTTTTTCTAAACTTCCTGCTCTGATAAATGAGTCAAACTAAAGTGTTTTTCTGCTCCTTCACATCTTTCTTCTCTGCTGGAATCTGTCAGAGTTTCTTTAGTATCTGATACGGTTTGCTCTTAACCAGAAGAAAAAGAAGGGAGATGAAGCCGATTTTACACTAAAAGTATTTTAATATGACGATAATGAACAACAAACATGGTGTTGGATGAGTGTCTGTGTTTGTTAGTGTCTGTTTGTAAATGTAGCAGATAAACAGAACCAAACACATGAGAGCATGCAGGGGGGAGGAGGGGAGAACCGTCGAGCTGTCGCAGTGATCTGGACGACCAGAGGAAGAAAACACCACCTGACCAAATACTAGAGCGAGCTTTTCTTGCAGTCATCTGACTTCCAAAACACCTGTGTAGTCGGAGACAAAGGGTAGACACCAGAACACCCCCCCCCCCACCACCACCACCACCACCACCTCAGGCTGTAACAGGAACTCTGACAGATCTGGAAGATCCACATTCTTTCAGTTTACTGTTTGCTTTGTTGATTAAATCTCTTCCTCAAACTGATGTTCTGACTTGTTCACACTCAGACTTCTGCTCGTTTTGCTGAGTCATGTTACTCCATCTTGAATTCAACAGACCGATACATTTCTTTGGCTTCAGGCTCTGACCACATCACCAGAACCTCCATCATCCTCAGAATTTCTCCCTCTTTGACCCTCCAGCATCTCCTCCAACTCCCAGGCTCTCACAGGACCTTTGAAGGAAAATAGTATTTATTTATTTATGGTCATTTCACAACATAGCTGCTCCTGAACAAACGTAAATATATGTTTATACTATAAGATAACTTATAAGTCAAAGTATATTAAAATTACATTTCTCTCATACAGTACGTATTTCAAAGTAAAAACTAATTAGCTCTGACTTGATTTTGGTTTGTTAGTTTTATGAATTTCTGGCTCAGATGCATCACAAAAGGTAAAATAGGC
This sequence comes from Oryzias celebensis, assembly GCA_014656515.1. Lineage (NCBI taxonomy): Eukaryota > Metazoa > Chordata > Actinopteri > Beloniformes > Adrianichthyidae > Oryzias > Oryzias celebensis. The sequence continues at coordinate 39,172 of BNCR01000220.1, forward strand.
GGTTTATCTTTTTTTTATTATGTTTTTTGATTCACTGCTGACATTACACCACCTACTACATTTTCTGCATTTATATGGTCCTACGTGGAACAGGGGGTCTTTTATTTTGAAAGGAAGTCATGTAAACCTCAGTCAAACTATTTCCATTTAGAACTATTTAGAAAAGAGGATATTTTCTCTTCTGTGACAGGCTGGCGACCTGTCCAAGGTGAACCTGCCTTCACCAAACACTTACCTGGTTAGACTGACAGCCCTGTGACCCCTAAAGGGATACAATAGATTTAGAACAAAGATGGATGAATAGGTCATTTATGGTCATCATTATAACAACAACATAAATACAAATCAGTTTTATTCTTCTAAAGGCTGATCAAAGACTTCATGGTTCCTACTTGGTTGAAATCAGTGAGAAACGGACCTGAATGTTTGTTAAGCGTTGAAGGTTGCAGACTCCTGGTCTGGATCTTTTTCTTCTGGATTGGGTCCTTGGACCCTCATGGATCTCCTCCCCTCTCCTGGACCTGGATCCACGTATTAGATGATCCCCCGAGGGGGGTCGTGCCAGAACCCACCCCGATCTTTCCATTTTTCTGAAGTCTCCCAGTTTCCTCCTCCATATTATAATTTGTTGCCGTACTTCCAAAAGGGCTGGAAGACAAAATAGGAAAAAGAAGAACAGAATCAAAGAAACTCAAAAAGAAGAAAAAGAAAGTCAAGAATGAGAAAAGTGACAGAAAAGGAGAGGAAAGGAAAAGTCACTACAAACATTGTGTGCATCTTCCACACATGAAGTTTCAGTCATTTGGGATACATGCGTGCCATTCGTTGTTACTTGCAGAGAGTTTTTCATTGTTCACGTCCTCTGTAGTGCCCACAGATTACCGTAACAAGCTTCTGTCCTCATCACTACCTCTGGTCAGGGCGCTTTGGCATCAATCAGACCTATAACAGAATCCTGAGGCATTTCTTTTGGCCTGGACTCAAGGCAGACGTAGTTTCTGTAGAATGTCATGAGTGTCAAGTAACAGGACAGCAAAATCAGGTGATCCCACCTGTTCCTCTCCATCCATCCCTGCTATTGGAGAGCCCTATAAAGGAGAGATAATAGATTGTGTGGGGCCTTTACTAAAAACAAAGATGAGGAACCAGATTCTGTTAACAGTGATGCTTCCAGGTTTACTGAACTATCCCTTTGGGGAAGATCACTACCCCGGTTATCACCAAAGCTTTGGTAAACATGTTTTATGGTCTTCCAACAGAAGTGCAGTCTGATCGAGGAACAAACTTCAGGTCACGAATCTTTGCTTAAGCATGAAGGTCTCGGTATAAAACATGTGACTTCCAGTTCTTATCATCAGAAGAGTCAGGGCACTTTGGAGCGCTTTCACCAAACTCTTAAGGCTATGTTACGGAATCATTGTTATGACTCTGAGAAGACATGGGATGACAGTATTTCCTTTGTTTCGTTTGCTGCTCTTCAGGCTGTGCAAAGTTCACTTGGATTCAGACCAGTGGAACTGGTTTTTGGACATGAAGTCAGTGGGGCTTTGTACATGTGTATAAATGTGTTGATTGGACCTCCATCTTCAGATGTTCTCCAGGTTACTACTTTTGGACGTCTCTTGTTTTTTTCTCGAGATGACTCAAGTCTCCACCTTCCCTGACTGGACAACATTCTCCAAATGTTGTCCAGTGGAAAAGCTCTGTGAGACCAAAACAACAGCTGGGCGGCTCCTCTGGAGAGGAGAGGAATGAGAGGATTTGTCTCAAAGAACTGTTTCCTCCACATGTTCTTAACATTTATTTTACTCCTCAACAAAACCTGGGTTGTTTCTGGGAAGATTTCCATTTCCTTAAGAAATCCAAACCAGCAAAATGGTTCCAAAAGTGGAAGAATCCAAAACTGTGACGGTAAATGTCTCCACCAGATGTCACTGTTCTCTGTTGGACTAAATCATTTCAGCAACATTTCTGACATGAAGGACAATTTGAAATGTTCTGCTGAACAACTGTGCCTTCACCAACTATAATGTGAACTAATACAAAGAAATACAAAAACATTTCTATTCTATGAATCTGAAATGTTCTTTTATTCACAAACAGCAGGTCAAATAGCTTTTCATAAACATTGTTGGCATTAAATAAAAAACGTAACAATATTGTACAATGAAAAGAGTTGAAATACTATTGTAACTATGTTTGTTTAAAACCAAAAGTTCTGCATTTGTGGTTTGTCAAACCTACAGCAACAGGATTTAATACGTCAGAACAAAATACCATCAATATTTCTAAGAACTTCACAACCATGGAAATAAAAATAAGTGAATGTTTTTGGTTAATTTATCTTTTGTGACATTATGAGACAGGGCCTGAGTAACTAAATGTAAGTTTATTCTGTGATGCTGCTTTTATTGCATGTAAACAAATGTTTTTTCTTTTTCATTAGTTTGATAATTATAGTCATATGAATTTTCTGCACTTGGACGGCGTCATTCTTCATTTTTTCACCCCCAGTAAATGGAGTGGTGACCAGCTGTAGTTTTCATTTCTAACTTGTTCACATTTCATTTTGACATTTGGCAGAACAGAAAGAAAGTCTGGGTATAATGTGACCTTGTGTGTTTTTTATTTAACAAACTGAACTAATCAATTAATCAATCAATTAATCAATCAATCAATCAATCCAGCTTTATTTACAAAAACACTTCTCATCTGTTGCAGCTCAAAGCGCTTTACATTAAAAAACAAACATCAAAAAACAAACCGGGGTTGACGTACATAACACACCGGTTTAATGTTGGGGTCGGGGTTCTGGTTTGTGGTCTGAAGGTTGGGGAGCCTTGATTTAACTGGAACAGTCAGCGCGTCTAAGAATGACGAGTTGGGGAAACTCAAAGCGTCACTTTTGATGCAGAGAGGTCCTTACCCATGTGTCAATATGTGACAACTTGGGAACGAGAATGTGTTGTTCAAACACACCCTGTTACTGAGGAACAAAGACGGCCTTCAGGAATGTGGTTCTGCTGCAGAACGTTCTTCCAAACCAAAGCAGAGAAAAAGTCCCAAAGATCATCTGGAAGATCCACATTCTTTCAGTCAGAGCTGCTCTCAGTATTAGACTCTTGTTCAAAACAGTCTGAATGTTGATGCTACTGATCTGCTTCTATCAGCACTAAAAGGTCAGAGGTCAGAGCAGAGCTTTCAGTCAACAGTGTGATCAGAAACTCTGAATGTTCCATCAAATCAGAACAATGTTGGTGTTTGCAGATCCATTCATCAAATCTGATGATGTGTTTGAGCTCAAAGGAACATTTCTGCTTTGAACAGACGATCACAGTGACCATGAAGGCATCAGAGCTCCTGCAACAAACTTCAACATGTCGGCTGTGTGGGAACAACCTGTCAGTTTACCTGAAAGTAAAGGAATCCAGACGACGAGGAAGACAGACGAGAAGGAAAGTCTGCAGAGAGTTGGAAGATGTCAGGAACAGAAAACAGACTCAGGAGGTTGAAGGAAGATCAGCAGGTATGAGGTGGAGAACAGAGTCCTGAAACATTCAGACCTGATGAACATCTTCATGTTTGTCCTTTTTTCCAGACGTTCTGGAAGCTGAATCTCCTGACCTCAGATGACCTCTGCTGCTAGAATAAAGCAGATCAATGATAGAACATGAGAGTCTGCTGATCCTCTGACCTTCACTAACAGACTCATCTCTGTTTGAAGTCACTTTTTCTCTTTTTCTAAACTTCCTGCTCTGATAAATGAGTCAAACTAAAGTGTTTTTCTGCTCCTTCACATCTTTCTTCTCTGCTGGAATCTGTCAGAGTTTCCTGGTATCTGATACGGTTTGCTCTTAACCAGAACAAAAAGAAGGGAGATGAAGCCGATTTTACACCAAAAGTATTTTAATATGACGATAATGAACAACAAACATGGTGTTGGATGAGTGTCTGTGTTTGTTAGTGTCTGTTTGTAAATGTAGCAGATAAACAGAACCAAACACATGAGAGCATGCAGGGGGGAGGAGGGGAGAACCGTCGAGCTGTCGCAGTGATCTGGACGACCAGAGGAAGAGAACGACCTCAGGCTGTAACAGGAACTCTGACAGATCTGGAAGATCCACATTCTTTCAGTTTACTGTTTGCTTTGTTGATTGAATCTCTTCTTCAAACTGATGTTCTGACTTGTTCACACTCAGACTTCTGCTCGTTTTGCTGAGTCATGTTATTCCATCTGAACTTCTCAGGTCAGTTTCCAAACATCCTGCAGCTCCTGACAGTCATTTCCCCTCCAACCAGAAGCCCCGCCCCCTTTTTCATGTCCGCCGTGTTGATGAGCATCAGAAAAAAACCTGATCAGATCCTGATCCTCTGACTGTGGAGCAGTGGCTGTTCACTTGGTAGACAACAGGCAGGTTGAGGGTTTGATTCCAGGAAGGGTCACAGTCTGTGTCAGGAGGAGAATCTGACATCATCATTTCCAGCTGATGCCCCGCCCACCTGTGCTGCCCCGCCTCCATCCCAGGTGGACTCTTCCTGGTTCCGAGTCAGTGATCTGTGCTGCAGCTGCGTTGACACGGTGAGCGGAGACTCTTCTTCTTCTTCAGCTCTTTATAGGAACTGAAGTGAGTTTGTTTCTGGAACTTTGTCTTCACTAACTTGACTGTTTGTTTGGGAATGTTTGGAGAAGATCTTCTTCTTTCTCTGCAAACTCTCATCACTCTGCTGTTTCCAAAGCTTCATCATTGTTGGATTCTTCATCAACAACATGGAGAATTCTTCTTGATCAAGTCAACAACAATCAGCTGATGTTTGTTGTGTTTGTTCCAAACATTTCCTGGAATCAAACTGTGTTCTTCAGCATCAAATTTGGGATTCCAAACCTTCCTGTTCTCCTGCATCCAAATCTGTGTTGATGTGAAAGTCTCTGTTGGAGCTTTGAGAGGAAGAATTCATGTCTTTCTTTCTTTCAGCTCATTCTTTGATTTCTGTCTGTTTTTCTGGATGGGCTTCATGTTTCCTGAATTGTAGAAACAGGAAGTTTGTTGTTTCTTTGTCAAAGTGACTGAATGACTGAAATGTTGCTCCATCATGGAGTGTTTGCTGCTGCAGCTCCATGTCTCCATCTGGTGGAGGGAGAGCAGAAGTGCAGCAGCTGATGTTCAGCAGCTTCCTCTGATGATGATGATGAGGGTTTCCTCTGCAGATGAAGGATGAAGGTGTGTGTGAGCTGATGTGGATCCAGTGAATCCAGCAGCATGGATCAGTGTGAGGACACACAGGAGGGAGCCCCTCCCTCTAAAAGCACTCTGTGTGGGGAAGATGAGAGCCAGAGCAAAGCTCAGAGGTGAGATGAACATCTGCAACTGTCCAGGACTCTTCTCCATGTCAGAGCTCAGCACTCACACCAGCAACCTTCATTCTTCACAGGAACCAACCTGGATCTGGACCTGATTCTGGATCCAGCTGTGTGTCCTTCAGGAGTGACCGGTCAAAGGGTGAACCTCCTGACTTCAGTTCAGCAGTGGAACAGTAAGTGTTTGTCAGAGTTAAAGGAGGCTGGATAATAGTTCAGATGATCAATAGTTTTCAGATGAATGACTTGAGTTCTGGTTCAGTTCTGGATCTCTCTGATCAGACTCACTTGGAGCATCATGTGTGATGAGATCTTTTCAGTTGAGTCTTCTGAGAGTCTCTCTGAGAGCAGAGATGTTGGAGAAGAAAACATGTTGACTCTGACTGACAGCAGCTCCAGTCTAATGAGAAGGATCACTGCAGACTCCTGGGATTCAGATTTTCATGGCTTTCCAAACATCCGATTGTTCTAGTTTGACTTTCTGCTTTCAGAATTTCTACTTTTCTAAATGTAGATTTGAATCCACTTTTCTAGAAAAAAGTCTTGTTTGACTCTCAGAAAATGATCCAACATTTGAGCTCAAACTCTGAACGTTTGATCCAAACATGTCGTGTTATTCCAGACTAAACAGCTCAGTCTGTGTTCATGTCAAAGTCCATCAGCTGTTCATGAAGACGCAGATCCTCCAACACTCTGATGTGTTTGTGTTTGCAGAGGTCAACAGGTCACACAGAGAGTCCAGTCTGCAGCATCCAGCTGTGTCTCCATGAAGAGTGACCAGTCCAAACATGAACCCCCAGAGTTCAGAACTGAACCAGGACCTTCAGACTCACAGTAAGAAGCAGTTTCTAGTGAACAAAGCAGAGTTCATCTCTCAGCAGGAACAACGTTCTCCTCTAGAACATCAGCCGATCCATCAGGAAGGTCAACCATCTGCTGTGACCGTTTCAGGTCTGAGAGGAAAGAAAAGAGCTGGACAACTTTGGACACAAAGCTCAGTCTGTGAGGATGAAGCAAACAGCTGAGTCCAGACATGAGCCGGTCAGAGAGAAGGACACGGAGAATCCTGTTCCCAGCAAACGTTTCTGGATTTTCTGTTGAAGTTGAGAGTTACAGGACTTAAGAATGTGTGAGTGTGTGTGGCTTTAGCTTCTACACACACAGCAGCAACAATATGTGGAGGTGCGGTCTCTAACAGAAAAATGACTCAAAGATAGCAAATGACGTCACCAATAAGAGTGTTTCAAAATAAAAGATTTAAGAAAATAAAAGACTTTGCTACAGAAACATAACCCCTCAACGCCGGGATTTATTTCTAATTATTAAAAAAATCAATCATGTTTTTGTTTTCTAGTAGAAACTAAATTAAGTTGAGATAATAAATTTGACCAAATCTTATAAAATAGATTTTAGAATTTTAGGTTTGTCACTAATCGACAACAGCAGGCATCTATGAAAAAAACCTCTGTTCCCATTTCCAGAAAGAAGAGACTTTTATTCATGAAACACAGTTATTTCCAGTGTTTTCACTCTAATGACTGACAGAACTAAGAAACCACTACCATGAGCTAAAAAAACACATTCTAAACTAAACTCTGGAATTGTCCTTTCAATACAGAAAGTCTGCACTGCTTCAGTCTAACTGTAAAATGCAGTAAAACTGTTGCTGTTTTTGTGGAAACACAGATGAATGTGACATTCTCCACATTTGAGTCTGGCGCTTTTATTGTGAAAATCTTCAGTGTTGACGCTCATTTCCCACCACTGGTCAGAGTCCGTCAGTATCTGTGTGGACTTCCTGTCAGGAATGACTTTGTCTGGACCTCAAACTGCTGTTCAACAGATAAGAGGAGCTGCTGGATTCCCTCCTGCAGCTCTGATGCTTCCATGTTTAAGATGCGTTTCAGGGTCTTCATCACTGCTGCTCCCATTAAAAGGTGTGTAATCAAACATGCCAGCTTCCCTCTCATCGTTGTTGGAGTCGGTCTCATTTCCAGGCGGTTGTTCAGCAATGATGTCGGCTTTAGTGAAAGTTCAGACAACAGTTGAAGCAGAGACCTTTGCCCCGGCGACCACAATCCATTCACATATGGAGGTGGAACTCACCCGGCGCTGCCTCCCAGTCTTGGCTCACCAGTGCGGAGAAAACTGTCCATTTCAGCGCGTGATGTAGTAACGTGATCATCTCCTGAACGAACAGACAAAGGAACGCTGTCATACTAATCATCCACGTGTTTTTAGGACTGCGTGTTTGTAATGGAGAAAAGCCAGATAAAGATTGTGCTCTGAAATGCTGTGTTGATCTTCATGTTTTAGCTGCACTAAGGTGGGTTTCTGCAGTAACTCTGGTATAACTTTACCTCCATACACATAGTTTTCCAGGAGCAGAGCTTACCAGAATCTGTCTGTGACTCACCTGTGTACCTTATAATGTTCACAGCTGCTCATTCGTGCTCTTTACCGCTCCTGTGTCAGCAAGAAATTGTCCGACAAGAAAATGTTTACAAATTTTGGAACTCTGGACACACAAAAGGCACACTGGATTATTAGACGCACGTCTGATTTTAGAAAGAAGATTAGGATTTGAAGTGCTCCTTATGGTGCAGAAACTACAGTATTCAGTTTAGAAAACAGCAGCATTTTTATCAGTTCAATGTGTTTACAGTTACATTCATAAAGATCACAAACAAGCTGAAAATGCACAACATGATTTTGTAAAGTCATCACTTTCCCCACAGAGACGCCTGTCCTCACTGTCTTCAGGTGGAGCTCTGGACCGCGGTCCACCTGCTGCTTTCTACAGAATGAAGACACGATCATGTTTAGAACAATGATGGACAGAAATCACATTTATCACAGCACAATATTCAGAAAATGACTATCGATGTTCTAAGAGAAGAACAATCAAAGATTCAGTTATGTCGCCCGGATTGGCATTACCGGGGCCCCACCCTGGAGCCAGGGCTGTGGTTGGGGCTCGCAGGCGAGCGCTGGTGGCCAGGGCTCCTCCCACGAGCCCTGGTCGGGTAAAACCCAAATGATCGATGTGGGATCACTCTCCAGTGGGCCCTCCACCTGCAGGAGAGCTCAGAAGAGGCTGGTGCAATGTGGTTTTGGTGCCAGTCGAAGGCGAGTGACTTGGCAGCCTAAACCCCGGTCAGCTTGCTTTTTGGGACATGGAACGTCACCTCTCTGGGAGGGAAGGAGCCTGAGTTTGTGCGAGAGGTTGAGAGATTCCAGCCAGATATAGTTGGGCTCATCTTTATGCACACTCAGTCCCTCGAGAGGGGTTGGAATCGCTACCATTCTGGAGTTGCACATGGTGAGAGGCGGTCCTGTGGAGGGTGATCTGGGAGCATGGGGTCCTGGGAGCCTTACTCGGGACTGTCTAGTCTCTGTTTGACCAGAGCCGGAACTTGATCCGCTTAGCCGGCACTAAGTCAGATCTGTTCCCGGTGCATGTTGGACTTCAGCAGGGCTGCCCTTTATCAACGGTTCTGTTCATAGTCTTTATGGTCAGAATTTCTAGGTCCGGAGAAGATCTCGTTTGGGAACTACAGGATTTCCTCTCTGCTCTTTGCAGATGATGTTGTCCTATGGGCTTCATTAAACCAGGACCTTCAGCATGCATTGGAACGGCTTGCGGTCAAGTGTAAAGCAGCTGGGATGAGGGTCTGGACCGCAAAGCTGAGGCCATGGTTCTCAGCCGGGGAAAGGTAGATTGCCCTCTCTGGTTGGGTGGAGTGCTCCTTCCCCAAGTGGAGGAGTTTACGTATCTTTGGGTCTTGTTCACGAGTGAGGGAAGATCAGAGCGTGAGATCGACAGGCGGATTGGTGCTGCGTCCACCAGTTATGAGGTCGCTGTACCGGTCTGCTGTGGTGAAGAGAAAGTTAAGCCAGAAAGCAAAGCTCAGGCTTAGCTGAAGGCAAAATCTAAAAACTGTGAGACAGGAAATGTTGACGTCTCCAGACATCCACAGATGGAACTAAACTGAAATCCACTATATTATCAACAGTATTGGCTCATCCATCCAAATGATCAGAATCAGGTGTTCTAATCACTTGTCCTGGTCACAGGTGTAGAAAATCAATCTCTCAGTCATGCAGACTGTTTTCACAAACATTTGTGAAAGAATGGGCCGCTCTCAGGAGCTCAGAGAATTCCAGCGTGGAACTGTCATAGGATGACACCTGTCTGAATGTCAACAGACTTTGACCTTCTTTGGAGTGTAGTGTTTTCTGCATGTTTGTGAACGTTTGTTTCTGTTCATTGTGTTCAGTTCATTCAAGTCAATGTTTTTCCATGAAAAAACATCCATGACTTGTGGTTCTACCGTCTCTTCTTCAGAGGACAAAACAAATCCAACGGATTTAGGGAATTTTCAAAATAATTAATTAGTTTTTCTTTCATCATTTTATTGTTTTTTCTGATAAAGACCTGAGAGATAAAATGTTAGAAGAAATACAATTCTCTTTAAAAATGTGGACAGTGGGATGAAAATCCTCTTTCTGGTGGATTTTCAGAATAACTGGTTTTGATTGGTTGGTTTAGCAGGTGGAGCCTTTGGCTCAAAGACATTATAGACACTTCAATGACTTTCTATAGACATAGACAGAGAACGTGTTGATATGATCCACTGGTTTGCTGATCTAAATATGAGATTATTTCAAATATAATCTAATAAGATTCATGGAAAAACTCCCACAGTAACTTTATGAATAATAAATGGAACTACAGAGGAACAAAGATTGTAAATCTGCTTCTATGTGTTGTTTAGTTGGGTCATTTTTCCATTGGAGTGAATGAGGACTGACTTGTTTGTAGAACATTCTAGCTGTGACTTGGTGAACTGACCCGACTCCAGTTAGTTTGGTTTGAAACCCACCAGCACAGACAGAATGGAACTGATTGTTCTGATTCTCCACAGAGTGGACCAGCAGAGCTCAGAGACTCCCAGTGGTCAGTCTGTCCAGCAGCATCAAACACAGCTGGACTCCATCTTTCTGGTCTGTACATGAACAACAACTACTTTTCCATCATTCTGTCCACAGTCATCTCCATGCTGCACTTTGGAGACCAGTGGATTGTCAGTGTGTCCAACATGGAGCTGATGTTTGGCTCCATGACTTCACTCTGATTGGCTCATTCATCTAGAATTCTGTTGCAGCTGCTGGAGGACAACATGGTCACTTTTGTGAAGAAGGAGCTGAAGAAGATCCAGAAGCTTCTGAGTCACAGGGAGGAGGAGGAGGAGCTGGAGGATGAAGATGAAGAGCAGAGGAGCAGCAGAGAGTCACTGATGAAGATCACAGTGAACTTCCTGAGGAGAATGAAGCAGGAGGAGCTGGCTGATGGACTGCAGAGCAGTAAGAGGATTTCTCTGAAGGTTTCAGCTGCTGATAAATGAAGATTTACTGATGTCTCAACACATGGAACCACAGGGATTCAAACCCTCATCCTTCAGGGCTGCAGAGAGTTGATTTACTCTGTTTGTTGTCTTCCTTCAGGATCTGCTGCTGCAGTTTGTCGACATAAAGTCCAATCTGGTCTGAAGAAGAAGTTCCAGTGTGTGTTTAAGGGGATCTCTAAAGCAGGAAACCCAACCCTTCTGAATGAGATCTACACAGAGCTCTACATCACAGAGGGAGGAACTGGAGAGCTGAATGAAGAACATGAGGTCAGACAGATTGAAGCAGCATCCAGGAAAGCAGACAGAGCAGAAACAAGCATCAGACAAGAAGAGCTCTTTCAACTCCCAGCTGGAAGACAAGAACCAATCAGAACCGTGATGACAAAGGGAGTGGCTGGCATCGGGAAAACAGTCTTAACACAGAAGTTCACTCTGGACTGGGCTGAAGGCAAAGCCAACCAGAACCTCCACTTCACATTTCCATTCACTTTCAGAGAGCTGAATGTGCTGAAAGAGGAGAAGTTCAGCTTGGTGGAACTTGTTCATCACTTCTTCCCTGAAACCAAAGAAGCAGGAATCTTCAGCTTTGAAGACTTCCAGGTTCTCTTCATCTTTGATGGTCTGGATGAGTGTCGACTTCCTCTGGACTTCCACAAGACTGGGATCCTAAATGACCCTAGAAAGTCCACCTCAGTGGGAGATCTGCTGACAAACCTCATCAGGGGGAACCTGCTTCCCTCTGCTCGCCTCTGGATAACCACACGACCTGCAGCAGCCAATCAGATCCCTGCTGAGTGTGTTGACATGGTGACAGAAATCAGAGGGTTCAATGAGCCACAGAAGGAGGAGTACTTCAGGAAGAGATTCCAAGATGAAGAGCAGGCCAGCAGGATCATCTCCCACATCAAGAGATCCCGAAGCCTCCACATCATGTGTCACATCCCAGTCTTCTGCTGGATCACTGCTACAGTTCTGGAGGATCTGCTGAAGAGCAGAGAGGGAGGAGAGCTGCCCAAGAGCCTGACTGAGATGTACATCCACTTCCTGGTGGTTCAGGCCAAAGTCAAGAAGGTCAAGTATGATGGAGGAGCTGAGACAGATCCTCACTGGAGTCCAGAGAGCAGGAAGATGATGGAGTCTCTGGGAAAACTGGCTTTTGAGCAGCTGCAGAAAGGAAACCTGATCTTCTATGAATCCGACCTGACAGAGTGTGGCATCAATATCAGAGCAGCCTCAGTGTACTCAGGAGTGTTCACACAGATCTTTAGAGAGGAGAGAGGCCTGTACCAGGACAAGGTCTTCTGCTTCATCCATCTGAGTGTTCAGGAGTTTCTGGCTGCTCTTCATGTTTACCGGACCTTCATCACCTCTGGAACCAACCTCATGGAACAAAAGAGAAAATTAAAGATCCTTAAACTCAATCAAATCAGTCCAGTCCAGTTGTACCAGAGTGCTGTGAAGAAGGCCTTACAGAGTCCAAACGGACACCTGGACTTGTTCCTCCGCTTCCTCCTGGGTCTTTCACTGCAGACCAATCAGAGTCTCCTACGAGGTCTGCTGACTCAGACAGGAAGTAGATCAAAGACCAATCAGAAAACAGTCCAGTTCATCAAGGAGAAGATCAGTGAGGATCTGTCTGCAGAGAAAAGCATCAACCTGTTCCACTGTCTGAATGAACTGAATGATGGTTCTCTAGTGAAGGAGATCCAACAGTTCCTGAGGTCAGGACGTCTCTCCACAGATAAACTGTCTCCTGCTCAGTGGTCAGCTCTGGTCTTCATCTTACTGTCATCAGAAAAAGATCTGGAAGAGTTTGACCTGAAGAAATACTCTGCTTCAGATGAAGCTCTTCTGAGGCTGCTGCCAGTGATCAAAGCCTCCAACCAAGTTCTGTAAGAACTCTCATGAAAATCACCTTCAGAGAACAAATGAATTTGATTAGAAAAATGAAAGATTCAATAACTGCTGTCTGTCTTTGTTTTCTTCAGACTGAAAGACTGTAATCTGTCAGAGAGAAGCTGTGCAGCTCTGTCCTCAGTTCTCAGCTCTCAGTCCTCCAGACTCAGAGATCTGGACCTGAGTTACAACAACCTGCAGGATTCAGGAGTGAAGCTTCTGTCTGCTGGACTGGAGAGTCCAGACTGTAAACTGGAGACTCTCAGGTCAGATTTCATTCAAATGTTGATTCTCTACGACAGTTTGTGTCTGTTTTTCTCTGATTTAGGAGAAAGTGTCAGATAGCATCACTGAAGAAGAACCAGCAGCAGGTAGAATACAAACATCAGACTAAACAGGAGAACCTAAGTCCATCCAGGTGTTGATATCTGGGATCAGTTCATGTTCTCTGTGTTCTTGAAAGAAAACATGAATCAATCCCAGAACTGCAGGTTGAAATGGACAAACAGTTGCAGCAGATTTCTGACCCACAGAGCAGCAGCTCCTTATGAAGAGATATGAAGAGGTCAAAGTGCAGCAGACTGAAAGCTCTTTCCCACAGACCTGGTTCTGGGGCTTATTTAGAACCGAGCTTGGATCAGAACCAGGTCTTCTTTTTCACATAGTCTTTGAGATCAACGTTTGTTTCTCAGTCCTGGTGCTTAAACAGACAAATCTTGTCTCTCCAAAGGCAGCAAGAAAATCTAGATTTTTTTGGACAGTGGTTTTCAGTGAGACTCCTGTAGTTTGCAGCTTTCTTTGATTTTTAAAAACTGTCAGATCCTCAAAAATATTGTCATCAATGAACTGTGAAAAAGTACTGGATTGGACCCCAGTATTCACAAAGTTTAGAGTCAAATTGATTGATGGGAAACCCAGGAAGCACAGCTGTGAATCTGTTATGATTAAAAAGACAGAAAAAAGTTAATAAAAGAAACAAAAGTTCTTTTTTTTCACATCCATTTGGATTAATGCAATAATTTGAGTTTCATGGATGTGAGATGACTCTATTGATCAACTGTATGAGCTTATTTATTAAGTAACTTACAGTGTTTGGGGTAATGAATTATAAAGTGATGAGTTACTGTAATTAAGTTACTTTTGTCAGTAACAGAGTACAATGTAACAACTTACAGTTCAAATTTTGGTAAATAAATTACAATTACTAAACTACAGAAACCCTCATTTCTTCATTAATCACATTTTCTGCAGTGAAACCATCAATGACTAATAAAACAAATAAATGTGTAATAAAAGTCGGCTCTGACATTGTCTCTTGGTTAAAAGAAATAAAACAGATAATAAAAAAAATACATTTAGTGATGCATGAGCGCTAATGCAGAGTTGGAGATTGATCAAAGTAAAATGAAGAGAGCGTAAATATGGACATGGATGAATACGTAGGACATTGAGCAACTAGATCATTATTTCCAATTTGTTGAACACAAAAGCAAAACCATTTCAGTTAAAAGCAAGTTTTGTCCTGGAGATGAACTTCTTTCCACTGCCCGAGTGCCAATGAGCAACCTGTTTACACACTATGTAGACTACTATACAGTGTAGATTTTCTCCTGTTCATGTGTTGAAATGAATGAGGTGGTGCTAACAAACCTGAATGTCCTTATGGAGCCTCTATGTTTTTATTTTGTGGATTTTACAAGACGATCTTGTTTTTATTTTGCTCTCCATAAAAATGTGTGTTTTGTCAAAATGTTACAAGTTATAAAGAAAGTAAACATTAAAACAAAAACACTCAAATTTATTTACTTTTATGTAATTTTACATATAAAAAATTTAACTTATACAAATTCCAAAATATTTTTCTCTCCATAAAAATATCCTGTCAAAATGATTCAAATATGAACAAAACAAACAAAGTCTGGAAATGTAAATAAAATGTGTGTTTTTCAGCAAAAACAAATCAAATGATTCTGTTTTCTTTGCTCTTGTGTCATTTTATCAGAGCTGGACTCCTGGCGTCGTCTTTTAACATCAAGTTCATTTCTGTTTGTTGTGTGAGATCCTGTGTCTTTGTGAAACACATCAGAGTGATTTGATTTTTAAAAACCTGTTATTGTCAATATCATTTTTTAGGTGTTATTAAAACATTTAAAACTAAAGCAAATAACTTTTAACTTGAAATTACTGCAAAATGTTTTGTGTTTTCCTAATTTTGTGCAACACCAACAAAAGTGACACAACAAAGCGCCGCAAAAAAACACACAACACTGTACATTTATCTCTGTCAGGTTAAAACTGAAATCAGCCTTAAAGTCTAGACGAGATGACAGGAAGCCACCTGCTCTCTGATTGGACAGTTTGATTTGTGGTCATCCAATCATAAAGACGTGTAAAGACGGACAGAATTCACAACCGAAACTTCAGGAACAAACAGGCAGTTTTTTGCTTTGCATCTGCAATAATAATGCTAAAAAACTTAAATATTATTTTACAAGAAGCAAATCTTTTTTACAGGCATGCAGATCCCTTTTTACACATTTACAAACCTAAATCTTTTGGGCAGATTTATTTTGCAGTTTGATGAAACTTGATTGATGTGTGAACATGCAGTTGTGGTTGCAGATCCATTCAGTTGTGGTTTTGAATCTTTAAGTCCTTATATTGAGCCCATATGGTCAAAGTGAAGAAAAAATCTGAACTCTGGGGAGGTGGCTGTGTCTTCTCAACCAATCAGGGACTCAACTTTGGAAACGTGACGTTTTCAGTGACAGTGGAGAAAACATCCAATATGGTGGATCGATCCATAGTTCTCCTGAACTTCCATTTATATTGTTAACCTGCTGTATCCCTTTCTGGGCAGCAGGGTTTCCAGATCCCATCCTGATTACTGTTGGGTTAAGGTGGGTTCACTCTAGAGAGTCTGTCGCAGGACCTATGGAGCTGTAGTGAACTCGCTCACTATGTCGGGTCTCAGGTTAATGCAGGACAGAAAGCATTTGAACTCAGAGAGACAGAAACACAGCAGAGGCAGCTGTCAATCAGACACAGCAGCAGGAGAGAAACTCATTGTAGCTACAGGGAGACTCTAAATGTTTTCATGATCCCAAACATGGAGACGTGATCACTGATGGTTTTTATTAAAGTTCTTCGAAATAAATAAACCTGATCTTTATACATCATCCGTGTCTCCCACGCATTACAAATGAGATAAACAGACGCAGCTCCATGTAGGAATAAGGCTAAAAACATTAGCTGCTAGCTCCTCCCACACTCGGCAGAGGTGGCGAGCTTATGGAACACATTTGAGGCCATGCAGCGATCAGCGAATTCTCCACGTGGCGTAGGACGGACGGGACACGTGAATTGGCTTTGAATCGCATTCGGTGTGAATGCACCTTAACAGCAGAACCATCAGCAGCTCCTCTGCAGGGTCACATTCAGACATTTTGGGCCCCGTGAATCCTAATGTGTTTCAAGGCCCCTCTACAGTTTACAGATGTCAGTAAATGCTTTCAAAGGAGAACTAAAGACTTTTTCACTGTTTTTCTGCACAACCTGCTTTTTCCAGTCAGTATGAAGAGAGAAAGGAAAGTTTAGCTCTGATTCATGCTTTTATTTTGGTGAACATCTTTGAGTTTCTGCAGAGGAACTTCATGTTTATCTGGATTTTTCGACACTTCCAATAGTTTGTTTCCAAAAGTCCAACATGAAATCCAACATTTCAACAAGTTTCTAAATGTGCTTTTTGTTCCTGTGATTTGAAAGGAACCAGAGAGTTGAAACTTTCTTTGTTCTTTCATTTTGTGTCAGATCCATTCAAATGTGATCAAGATTTTCCTATTGAAGTTTTTTTTTACCCATAATTCAAAGTGATCTTCAATTCTCAAAGAAAAATTCACTTTACAATGTAATCATGTCATTTGTAAAATTCATTTTACAATTTAAGATTCAAGAAGAAGAAATACAATTGAATCTGACATTTTGAAATCAAAGCAAAATCAATTGGATTTGAAATCGTCATGTTTTTTTGGTTTCATGTTTCAAATAAAAATTCATTTTTCAACTGTCAGTTCAATCTGCATTTCTGCCATGCATTTAGAAAATGTGTTTTGTAATGAAAAATTCATGATGTTAAATGACATTTCAATTCATCGTCTGTTTTCACTTCATTTTAAAGTCATTTCAAATGGATTGAATCTTAATTTACCAACATGTTGGTCAAAATGTCAAAATCCAAAAGAAGTTGCTAAACCTCCAGCTGCATCACTGCTCCTGAACACACTTTTCTTTCTGATTTCAGGTTGTGGACCTGCAGTTTGTCAAAGATCAGCTGTGAAGCTCTGAGTTCAGCTCTGAAGAAAAACCCGTCTAATCTGACAAAACTGGACCTGAGCTACAACGAGAACCTGCAGGATTCAGGAGTTCTTCATCTGTGTGGTTTTCTGGAGAGTCCAGACTGCAGACTGCAGACTCTGAGGTCAGACTCCATGTTTCAGTTGTGTTCACATCAATATGATGAGAAAGTTGTGTTGACACTAAACTGCAGACATGAGGCTGATGTTCTCCTGCTGCATGCTGACCATCTTCATGCTGAAGGCTGTTTTCTTCTTCTGAGCTTTAGTCCATTCACTGTGGCAGAAGATCTCATGTTTGAATGTTTCTTTCCATCTTCTTCTTCATTTCTAATGTCAGCTTCTGTCAGGTTTAAACCACAGACATTTCATACAAACTACAAGGAAGAAAGAAAGAGAAGATTATTTTAATTCTCACATGTGAGGATAAACAACTAGAGAGTCCTTAGGTTACAGTCTCAAATCTCTTCTGCATCTCTATGTAAAGCCTCTCTTTTTATTCACAATTGGGTTTTTCCTGAATACAGTGATGCTTCAGCTTCTTGATAATGCAGCAGGAGAAATCAGCTTTGTTTTGGTTGTTTACCTGTACAAACGAGGCTTTAGTCCCACGTCATCATGCTCTGCAGTTCCAGGATAAAAGCCACACCCATCTTTGAACGGTGGCGCT
This sequence comes from Oryzias celebensis, assembly GCA_014656515.1. NCBI lineage: Eukaryota > Metazoa > Chordata > Actinopteri > Beloniformes > Adrianichthyidae > Oryzias > Oryzias celebensis. Next base: position 56,857 of record BNCR01000220.1, read on the forward strand.
CTGGATTGTGTGAGTGCAGAGTAGAGGAAGAATCAGTGGTTCATGTTTTGTGTTGCAGCAGCTGGAGGATACAGTAGAGTTATCAGAGGGTGAGGGGTTGAGTTTGAGGAGGGGAAGAGACTTTCTGTTTCTACTTTCTAATGCTAGCTTAGAGCTAGAAGCTCGCACGTGAGCGTGCAGACAGAGCTCCCAGTGACGGGAAGGAGAAGGAGTTTCTCTGAGCCAACAGTCCCCCTGCAAACAGAATTGTATATCTAATGAACTACTGCTGCTGGACATTAAATATGTCTTAAAAAACAACAAAGTCTTTATGAGTTTGACTTAAAAAACTGCACTGTCATCATTAAAAGACTACTGGGAATGATTTTACAAAAGAAAGAAATAATGGTTGAAGTGAGACTTTAATGCTTTTCCATTTACACGTCGTCATGATTCTTCAGCCCAAAATGTCATCTAAAAATGTCATCTGTCAGTCTCTCATCAGGGCGACTCCAACCTGAATGAATTTACCAACTTGCTGCATTTCCAGCTGGATCACTGCTCCTGAACACACTTTTCTGTCTGATTTCAGGTTGTGTAGGTGCAGTTTGTCAAAGATCAGCTGTGAAGCTCTGAGTTCAGCTCTGAAGAAAAACCCGTCTAATCTGACAGAACTGGACCTGAGCTACAACAAGAACCTGCAGGATTCAGGAGTTCTTCATCTGTGTGGTTTTCTGGAGAGTCCAGACTGCAGACTGCAGACTCTGAGGTCAGACTCCATGTTTCAGTTGTGTTCACATCAATATGATGAGAAAGTTGTGTTGACACTAAACTGCAGACATGAGGCTGATGTTCTCCTGCTGCATGCTGACCATCTTCATGCTGAAGGCTGTTTTCTTCTTCTGAGCTTTAGTCCATTCACTGTGGCAGAAGATCTCATGTTTGAATGTTTCTTTCCATCTTCTTCTTCATTTCTAATGTCAGTTTCTGCCAGGTTTAAACCACAGACATTTCATACAAAATAAAAGGAAGAAAGAAAGAGAAGATTATTTTAATTCTCACACGTGAGGAGAAACGACCAGAGAGTCCTTAGGTTACAGTCTCAAATCTCTTCTGCATCTCTGTTTGAACCCTTTCTTTTTATTCACAATTAGGGTTTTTCTGAACATAGTGAGGCTTCAGCTTCTTGATCATGCAGCAAGAGAAATCAGCTTTGTTTTGGTTGTTTACCTGTACAAACGAGGCTTTAGTCCCACGTCATCATGCTCTGCAGCTCCAGGATAAAAGCCACACCCATCTTTGAACGGTGGCGCTCTGGATTGTGTGAGTGCAGAGTAGAGGAAGAATCAGTGGTTCATGTTTTGTGTTGCAGCAGCTGGAGGATACAGTAGAGTTATCAGAGGGTGAGGGGTTGAGTTTGAGGAGGGGAAGAGACTTTCTGTTTCTACTTTCTAATGCTAGCTTAGAGCTAGAAGCTCGCACGTGAGCGTGCAGACAGAGCTCCCAGTGACGGGAAGGAGAAGGAGTTTCTCTGAGCCAACAGTCCCCCTGCAAACAGAATTGTATATCTAATGAACTACTGCTGCTGGACATTAAATATGTCTTAAAAAACAACAAAGTCTTTATGAGTTTGACTTAATAAAACTGCACTGTCATCGTTAAAAGACTACTGGGAATGATTTTTCAGAAGAAAGAAATAATGGTTGAAGTGAGACTTTAATGCTTTTCCATTTACACGTCGTCATGATTCTTCTGCCCAAAATTTCAACTAAAAATGTCATCTGTCAGTCTCTCATCAGGGCGGCTCCAACCTGAATGAATTTACCAACTTGCTGCATTTCCAGCTGCATCACTGCTCCTGAACACACTTTTCTGTCTGATTTCAGGTTGATGAACTGCAGTTTGTCAGAGATCAGCTGTGAAGCTCTGAGTTCAGCTCTGAAGAAAAACCCGTCTAATCTGACAGAACTGGACCTGAGCTACAACAAGAACCTGCAGGATTCAGGAGTTCTTCATCTGTGTGGTTTTCTGGAGAGTCCAGACTGCAGACTGCAGACTCTGAGGTCAGACTCCATGTTTCAGTTGTGTTCACATCAATATGATGAGAAAGTTGTGTTGACACTAAACTGCAGACATGAGGCTGATGTTCTCCTGCTGCAACTTTTTTTTTGGTTGTTTTCTTGTACAAAAGAGGCTTTAAAAGAACTGACTGTTGGTCTTTGCCAAATTTAGATTTTCTCCTTTATGTCAATTATCAGCTGAAATCCTCACATCACTTCATGTCTCTTCACTGGGATTTTCAACACAAACATCATGTTTCTAAACACAAATAAACTTACACTTAAAGGTCATGTTAGTAAGCCATCGTTACTCTCTAAGGAGTGTTTTCTGAAAAGAGATTTAGAAGATTTTCTGCATCACTTTCTTTTTCTGAGTCATCACCTAAAAGAGGATCAGCTGAGCCTGTGTTTCTTCTGGTAAAGTCATTGCTGTAAAATGAGGCTGTTAATCAGCGAGTGCAGACATGAAATACAACAACATCCACACAAGGTCAAAAGTGCAGCAAAAACTTCCACTGACACTCGGATAGAGACTGGAATGTCATCAGAGAGGTGGTGGAGAGCTGTTCTTGAACTGCCTGGAGACCAGCTTGTGTCCAGTTTCCCAGCTGTTGGACATTGTAATGGACGTAGTTGATCCTGTCAACATTCTTAATAATTGTTCACCACCAACAAAATGAAGACTCAAACCCAGCTGCAACCTGATCCATAAGTTTATGTTCATCTGGGACCCTCCTGGAACTCGGATTGCATCAATATAAGTTGGATCTCTCTCATCCCTCCAGGAAGAGGATCTACGTTTTCTGTGAAGCGACTTTCAGACAGTTTGGATGTTAGTTCACTAGTTAACATTGGATAGATCAATACTGGTAGGAGTAAGGTTACCAATGAACACAAACCAGTCTTGTTGGTCGGCATTCTGTCAAAAAGCAGGTTTCTTCCACACCACCATACATCTCCTCTAGAAACTGGTTTAAATTCAGAAACAGAAACTATCTCAAAACACCATTCCTTGCTCAAGTTTCCCAGTGGTTTTCCTTCCTCTGTGATGTTAACACAAGTAGAATTTCCAAAAGCAACCTTCCTAGAAAATATTGGTTTGTGGCTTGTAGCCTTAGTGACAGAGAAAAGAGAATCCCATTCAGAACTGAATTTATTGACGTTTTCTTTTGTCATAACTTCCAACAAGCAATCTTTTCCAATCGGTGCAGGAACTACCTTGAGTATAGGTCTGGAGCAATCAAATACAGCAACATCAAATAAAACAAAAGAAGTGTCTCATCCATGAGTGACACATCCCAGCTGAAGTTTGCTCCCTAAGGGGACAGGTGTTCACGCCATCAGCACTGCTTAAATCAGTCCAGACCCAGCACGACTGATCCCCACCAACACTTTGTTCTATGGCTTGTTTTACTCACCTGTCCCTTTGGATCCTTCAGCTGAGATGACCTTTTTACAAAGTGTGAGGTGGATCCAAGTTGTTCTTTCAGTAATGTTGACCGCAGTGGGCGTGGTCAACAACACCTGGTAGGGTCCTTCCCACTTGGGTGAAAACCATTGCTTTCTTTTTACACTCCACACTATGACCCAATCTCCTGGTTCAACCAGTATCTGGGGGTCCTGCTGGGAAGGTTGAGAAGAATCATCATCAATAGATTTTTCTTTCATTTTTTCTAGCATTTTTCTAATATAATCAGCCAGGTTTTGCTCTTCAGATGTTTCCCATTGATTTTTAAAATGAGGTCATCTATATGGTCTTCCAAATAGAGTCTCATAAGGCGTCAGGCCTCCATTACTTGTAATGTTAACATATAGTTTGACTAGATCAAGGCATTGTGTCCGTGATCTACCAGTTTCCTCCATACATTTCTTTAATCTGTTCTCTACAGTTCCGTTTGTTCTTTCCACTAGTCCTGCGCTCTCAGGATGGTTTGCACAGTGATTTTTCATGTTTGTGTGAAACATGGTTCCTATGTTTTTTATAATTTGGTTAACAAAATGGGTTCCATTATCACTGTAAATGGTTTCTGGAATTCCATATCTGTAGAAATCTGTTGAAGGGAGACCATACTGTTCTTTCAACTGGAAGAAAGATTGAACATGTTCTTCCTCAAATAGCTGATTTATAAGAAGACCCTTGTCTGATTCCTCTTTCTATATTGAAGAAATCTGAGAAGTGTCCATTAACTTTTATTTTTGATTTAGAATCTTTATATAGACACCTAACCCAGGTAATGAATTTCATTTACATTGTTTGAAGAAGTGATCTGTTTTCCCCTCTTAGAATTCTCAGGACTGTTTCTTATAAACTAGTTCATAATATTCAGCAAAAGTTTTTGATATTATTTTGGGATCATTTTAGATTATTTTAGAGGACAGATTCTAATGAAGACTTTACAGTTAATTATCTATGATACACAGCTTAGCATTTCAAATAATAAATACAAGTTCTCATTTGAAGCCTGTTTTACCTCTGAAAGACGCCAAAGTGAGAAATCAGTTTTTCCTTTTGAATTTCAGCTCAGTTATTAATTGTAAATACAATTGAATGAAAAACTGTAAACCCGTCATTCATGACGACATGCATTGGTTTCAATTAAGAAGGTTTAAGAACAACAGAGGAAAAAGATTGAATCTATTTCAATGGGACCAGACATCAGTTCATCTGCTTCATAAAAGAATCATGTTTGAAGAATAATTCCAATCATAAACATTTCTAATCATAGTTTTTTTTTCTGTCCACTGTCTCATGAAAAGCTTTAGTTTGACTGTAATCTGTGAGAAATCTTCTAATATTCTAAATAACCTTTTGTTTGTCTGTTTGTCCCCTTTTGTTTTTATATAACATCCTCTGTTTGAAGCTTTTCTTTAACACAGTAATCAAACTCTCAAAGCTGACATAAGTGAGAGCTGATAACAGTCAGAGGTCCTCAGCAGTTTAGTCTGAGAAACTGTATCTGTATTTAGGGTTTGCGCTGCACACTTGCAGATAACAAGCTTCCTGGCTGTTTAACAGCTGTTAAGAGTTTAGTTTTTGTTTACTACCATACTGTTGTACCAGTACACCTTTACAGTCCACCATTTGAACAAAGAGTTATTGTAGTCAGGCAGGGCTACACTGGATGTTAGAAGTTGTTTTCTTTTACAAAAAGCCTCTTCTGCCTCAGGAGTTTATTCAAATGCAGTTGACACTGAAATGTTTTATTTTATTTTTTACTTCGGGGCCGTCAGTGGTCCTGTCACCTCAAAACAGACGAGACAAAAGAAAAATAGAGTGAACTTTGCACGTCCACAGTTTGGTATCCATGCGCTGCAGTAATTAGTCAAACAAAAATAACATCATTTGCTTCTTAGTAGGGATTAAGGAGCCTCTAAAACTGCGGCTTTCCTTTAATCTCAAACAGTTTTCTCTTTACAAAAGGATTACGTCTCAAACAACATCTTTCTGCCACAACTGAAGTTTAAGTAAACTAACTTTATGCCAAATATCTTAACAAAGCCAACGTTATAGTTTTCATCATCAGGGAAGGAAACCAAAATCTCCTCCAAATAAAAGTCTGAATCTGGATTCTTGTTGGAGTTTCTTCATTCAGTTTATCTGCTTTATTCTTGATCTGGTCCTGGTTTGGTTTAAGCTGCATTGTAACATGTAAATCCTGTCTGCATGTTTGACCACAAATTAATTTATTATTACTTATTTACTAGTTTTCTAGTTTCTTTTCTCCTGTGGCTCAGCGTCCTCGCAGAGGCCAGAAGGGTGCTCTGATTTTCCAC
>BNCR01000221.1:0-62412 GCA_014656515.1 Oryzias celebensis
GATGACGTCATCATGATATATGACGTCATATATTACATTATCAAGTCACATGATGTCTTAGGTTATATTACAATGTTATATGATGTTATAATGACACAATGTTGTTATAATGACACAATGATGTTATAGATGCTAGTATCATGACACATGACGTCAAAGATGACGTCATCATGACCTATGACGTCATAGATGACGTCATCATGACCTATGACGTCATAGATGACGTCATCATGACCTATGACGTCATAGACTACGTCATCATGATATATGACGTCATATATTACATTATCATGTCACTTAATGTCTTACGTTACATTACCATGTTGTATGATGTTATAATGACACAATGTTGTTATAAATGATATTATCATGACACATGACGTCATAGATGACGTCATCATGACCTATGACGTCAAAGATGACGTCATCATGACCTATGACGTCATAGATGACGTCATCATGACATATGACGTCATATATGACATTATCATGTCACTTAATGTCATAGTGTATATTATCATGTTATATGATGTTATAATGACACAGTGTTGTTAGAATGACACAATGATGTTATAATGACACAATGATGTTATAGATGATATTATCATGACACATGACGTCATAGATGACGTCATCATGACCTATGACGTCATAGATGACGTCATCATGACCTATGACGTCATAGATGACGTCATCATGACATATGACGTCATATATTACATTATCATGTCACTTGATGTCATAGGGTATATTATCATGTTATATGATGTTATAATGACACAGTGTTGTTAGAATGACACAATGATGTTATAGATGATATTATCATGACACATGACATCATAGATGACGTCATCATGACATATGACGTCATATATTACATTATCATGTCACTTGATGTCATAGGGTATATTATCATGTTATATGATGTTATAATGACACAGTTTTGTTAGAATGACACAATGATGTTATAGATGATATTATCATGACCTATGACGTCATAGATGACGTCATCATGACCTATGACGTCATAGATGACGTCATCATGAACTATGACGTCATAGATGACGTCATCATGAACTATGACGTCATAGATGACATCATCATGATATATGACGTCATATATTACATTATCAAGTCTTATGATGTCTTAGGTTATATTACAATGTTATATGATGTTATAATTAAACAATGTTGTTATAAATGACATTATCATGACACATGACGTCATAGATGACGTCATCATGACCTATGACGTCATAGATGACGTCATCATGACAAATGACGTCATATATTACATTATCATGTCACTTGATGTAATAGGGTATATTATCATGTTATATGATGTTATAATGACACAGTGTTGTTAGAATGACACAATGATGTTATAATGACAAAATGATGTTATACATGATATTATCATGATACATGACGTCATAGATGACGTCATCATGATATATGACGACATATATTACATTATCAAGTCACATGATGTCTTAGGTTATATTACAATGTTATATGATGTTATAATGACACAATGTTGTTATAATGACACAATGATGTTATAGATGATATTATCATGACACATGACGTCATAGATGACGTCATCATGACCTATGACGTCATAGATGACGTCATCATGACCTATGACGTCATAGACTACGTCATCATGATATATGACGTCATATATTACATTATCATGTCACTTAATGTCTTAGGTTACATTACCATGTTATATGATGTTATAATGACACAATGTTGTTATAAATGATATTATCATGACACATGACGTCATAGATGACGTCATCATGACATATGACGTCATATATTACAATATCAAGTCACATGATGTCTTAGGTTATATTACAATGTTACATGATGTTATAATGACACAATGTTGTTATAATGACACAATGATGTTATAGATGATATTATCATTACACATGACGTCATCATAACCTATGACGTCATAGATGACATCATCATGACATATGACGTCATATATGACATTATCATGACAAATGACGTCATATATTACATTATCAAGTCACTTGATGTCATGGGATATATTACCATGTTATATGATGTTATAATGACACAATGTTGTTATAGATGACATTATCATGACACATGACGTCATAGATGACGTCATCATGACCTGTGACGTCATAGATGACGTCATCATGACAAATGACGTCATATCTTACATTATCAGGTCACTTAATATCTTAGGTTATATCACCATGTTATATGATGTTATAATGACACAATGTTGTTAGAATGACACAATGATGTTATAGATGATATTATCATGACACATGACGTCATAGATGACGTCTTCATGACCTATGACGTCATAGATTACGTCGTCATGACATATGACGTCATAGATGACGTCATCATGAACTATGACGTCATATATGACATTATCATGTCACTTAATGTCTTAGGTTACATTACCATGTTATATGATGTTATAATGACACAATGTTGTTATAAATGATATTATCATGACACATGACGTCATAGATGACGTCATCATGACATATGACGTCATATATTACATTATCAAGTCACATGATGTCTTAGGTTATATTACAATGTTATATGATGTTATGATGACACAATGTTGTTATAATGACACAATGATGTTATAGATGATATTATCATGACACATGACATCATAGATGACGTCATCATGACACATGACGTCATAGATGACGTCATCATGACATATGACGTCATATATTACATTATAAAATCACATGATGTCTTAGGTTATATTACAATGTTATATGATGTTATAATGACACGATGTTGTTATAATGACACAATGATGTAATAGATTATAGTATCATGACACATGACGTCATGGATGACGTCATTATGACCTATGACGTCATAGATGACGTCATCATTACAAATGACGTCATATATTACATTATCATGTCACTTAATGTCTTCAGTTATATTACCATGTTATATGATGTTATAATGACACAATGTTGTTATAAATGACATTATCATGACCTATGACGTCATAGATGACGTCATCATGACATATGAAGTCATATATTATATATCATGTCACTTAATGTCTTAGGTTATATTACAATGTAATATGATGTTATAATGACACAATGTTGTTATAATGACACAATGATGTTATAGATTATGGTATCATGACACATGACGTCATAGATGACTTAATCATGACCTATGACGTCATAGATGACGTCATTATGACATATGACGTCATATATTACATTATCAAGTCACTTGATGTCATAGGGTATATTATCATGTTATATGATGTTATAATGACACAATGTTGTTATAATGACACAATGATGTTATAGATGATATTATCATGACACATGACGTCATAGATGACGTCATCATGACATGTGACGTCATATATTATATATCATGTCATTTAATGTCTTAGGTTACATTACCATGTTATATGATGTTATAATGAAACAATGTTGTCATAAATGACATTATCATGACACATGACGTCATAGATGACGTCATCATGACCTGTGACGTCATAGATGACGTCATCATGACAAATGACGTCATATATTACATTATCAAGTCACTTAATGTCTTAGGTTATATCACCATGTTATATGATGTTATAATGACACAATGTTGTTAGAATGACACGATGATGTTATAGATTATGGTATCATGACACATGACGTCATAGATGACTTAGTCATGACCTATGACGTCATAGATGACGTCATTATGACATATGACGTCATATATTACATTATCAAGTCACTTGATGTCATAGGGTATATTATCATGTTATATATTGTTATAATGACACAATGTTGTTATAATGACACAATGATGTTATAGATGATATTATCATGACCTATGACGTCATAGATGACGTCATCATGAACTATGACGTCATAGATGACGTCATCATGAACTATGACGTCATCATGATATATGACGTCATATATTACATTATCAAGTCACATGCTGTCTTAGGTTATATTACAATGTTATATGATGTTATAATGACAATGTTGTTATAATGACACAATGATGTTATAGATGCTAGTATCATGACACATGACGTCATAGATGACGTCATCATGACCTATGACGTCATAGATGACGTCATCATGACCTATGACGTCATAGACTACGTCATCATGATATATGACGTCATATATTACATTATCATGTCACTTAATGTCTTAGGTTACATTACCATGTTATATGATGTTATAATGACACAATGTTGTTATAAATGATATTATCATGACACATGACGTCATAGATGACATCATCATGACATATGACGTCATATATTACATTATCAAGTGACATGATGTCTTAGGTTATATTACAATGTTACATGATGTTATAATGACAAAATGTTGTTATAATGACACAATGATGTTATAGATGATATTATCATGACACATGACGTCATCATAACCTATGACGTCATAGATGACATCATCATGACATATGACGTCATATATGACATTATCATGACAAATGACGTCATATATTACATTATCAAGTCACTTGATGTCATGGGGTATATTACCATGTTATATGATGTTATAATGACACAATTTTGTTATAGATGACATTATCATGACACATGACGTCATAGATGACGTCATCATGACCTGTGACGTCATAGATGACGTCATCATGACAAATGACGTCATATATTACATTATCAAGTCACTTAATGTCTTAGGTTATATCACCATGTTATATGATGTTATAATGACACAATGTTGTTAGAATGACACAATGATGTTATAGATTATGGTATCATGACACATGACGTCATAGATGACTTAATCATGGCCTATGACGTCATAGATGACGTCATTATGACATATGACGTCATATATTACATTATCAAGTCACTTGATATCATAGGGTATATTATCATGTTATATGATGTTATAATGACACAATGTTGTTATAATAACACAATGATGTTATAGATGATATTATCATGACACATGACGTCATCATAACCTATGACATCATAGATGACATCATCATGACATATGACGTCATATATGACATTATCATGACAAATGACGTCATATATTACATTATCAAGTCATTTGATGTCATGGGGTATATTACCATGTTATATGATATATAATGACACAATGTTGTTATAGATGACATTATCATGACACATGACGTCATAGATGACGTCATCATGACCTGTGACGTCATATATTATATATCATGTCATTTAATGTCTTAGGTTACATTACCATGTTATATGATGTTATAATGAAACAATGTTGTTATAAATGACATTATCATGACACATGACGTCATAGATGACATCATCATGACCTATGACGTCATAGATGACGTCATCATGACCTATGACGTCATAGATGACGTCATCATGACATATGACGTCATATATTACATTATCATGTCACTTGATGTCATAGGGTATATTATCATGTTATATGATGTTATAATGACACAGTGTTGTTAGAATGACACAATGATGTTATAGATGATATTATCATGACACATGACGTCATAGATGACGTCATCATGACATATGACGTCATATATTACATTATTATGTCACTTGATGTCATAGGGTATATTATCATGTTATATGATGTTATAATGACACAGTGTTGTTAGAATGACACAATGATGTTATAGATGATATTATCATGACACATGACGTCATAGATGACGTCATCATGACATATGACGTCATATATTACATTATTATGTCACTTGATGTCATAGGTTACATTACCATGTTATATGATGTTATAATGAAACAATGTTGTTATAAATGACATTATCAAGACACATGACGTCATAGATGACGTCATCATGACCTATGACGTCATAGATGACGTCATCATGACAAATGACGTCATATATTACATTATCATGTCACTTGATGTCATAGGGTATATTATCATGTTATATGATGTTATAATGACACAGTGTTGTTATAATTACACAATGTTGTTATAATGACACAATGATGTTATAGATGATATTATCATGACACATGACATCATAGATGACGTCATCATGACACACGACGTCATAGATGACGTCATCATGACATATGACGTCATATATTACATTATAAAGTCACATGATGTCTTAGGTTATATTACAATGTTATATGATGTTATAATGACACAATGTTGTTATAATGACACAATGATGTAATAGATTATAGTATCATGACACATGACGTCATGGATGACGTCATTATGACCTATGACGTCATAGATGACGTCATATTTACAAATGACGTCATATATTACATTATCATGTCACTTAATGTCTTCGGTTATATTACCATGTTATATGATGTTATAATGACACAATGTTGTTATAAATGACATTATCATGACCTATGATGTCATAGATGACGTCATCATGACCTATGACGTCATAGATGATGTCATCATGACATATGACGTCATATATTATATATCATGTCACATAATGTCTTAGGTTATATTAGAATGTTATATTATGTTATAATGACACAATGTTGTTATAATGACACAATGATGTTATAGATTATGGTATCATGACACATGACGTCATAGATGACTTAATCATGACCTATGACGTCATAGATGACGTCATTATGACATATGACGTCATATATTACATTATCAAGTCACCTGATGTCATAGGGTATATTATCATGTTATATGATGTTATAATGACACAATGTTGTTATAATGACACAATGATGTTATAGATGATATTATCATGACACATGACGTCATAGATGACGTCATCATGACATATTACGTCATAGATGACGTCATCATGACATTTGACGTCATATATTATATATCATGTCATTTAATGTCTTAGGTTACATTACCATGTTATATGATGTTATAATGACACAGTGTTGTTAGAATGACACAATGATGTTATAGATGATATTATCATGACCTATGACGTCATAGATGACGTCATCATGAACTATGACGTCATAGATGACGTCATCATGAACTATGACGTCATAGATGACGTCATCATGATATATGACGTCATATATTACATTATCAAGTCACATGATGTCTTAGGTTATATTACAATGTTATATGATGTTATAATGACACAATGTTGTTATAATGACACAATGATGTTATAGATGCTAGTATCATGACACATGACGTCATAGATGACGTGATCATGACCTATGACGTCATAGATGACGTCATCATGACCTATGACGTCATAGACTACGTCATCATGACCTATGACGTCATAGATGACGTCATCATGACATATGACGTCATATATTACATTATCATGTCACTTGATGTCATAGGGTATATTATCATGTTATATGATGTTATAATGACACAGTGTTGTTAGAATGACACAATGATGTTATAGATGATATTATCATGACACATGACGTCATAGATGACGTCATCATGACATATGACGTCATATATTACATTATCATGTCACTTGATGTCATAGGGTATATTATCATGTTATATGATGTTATAATGACACAGTGTTGTTAGAATGACACAATGATGTTATAGATGATATTATCATGACCTATGACGTCATAGATGACGTCATCATGAACTATGACGTCATAGATGACGTCATCATGAACTATGACGTCATCATGATATATGACGTCATATAATCCATTATCAAGTCACATGATGTCTTAGGTTATATTACAATGTTATATGATGTTATAATGACACAATGATGTTATAGATTATGGTATCATGACACATGACGTCATAGATGACGTCATCATGAACTATGACGTCATCATGATATATGACGTCATATATTACATTATCAAGTCACATGATGTCTTAGGTTATATTACAATGTTATATGATGTTATAATGACACAATGTTGTTATAATGACAAAATGATGTTATACATGATATTATCATGACACATGACGTCATAGATGACGTCATCATGATGTATGACGACATATATTACATTATCAAGTCACATGATGTCTTAGGTTATATTACAATGTTATATGATGTTATAATGACACAATGTTGTTAGAATGACACAATGATGTTATAGATGATATTATCATGACACATGACGTCATAGATGACGTCATCATGACCCATGACGTCATAGACTACGTCATGATGATATATGACGTCATATATTACATTATCATGTCACTTAATGTCTTAGGTTACATTACCATGTTATATGATGTTATAATGACACAATGTTGTTATAATGACACAATGATGTTATAGATTATGGTATCATGACACATGACGTCATAGATGACGTCATCATGACATATGACGTCATATATTACATTATCAAGTCACATGATGTCTTAGGTTATACTACAATGTTATATGATGTTATAATGACACAATGTTGTTATAATGACACAATGATGTTATAGATGATATTATCATGACACATGACGTCATCATAACCTATGACGTCATAGATGACATCATCATGACATATGACGTCATATATGACATTATCATGACAAATGACGTCATATATTACATTATCAAGTCACTTGATGTCATGGGGTATATTACCATGTTATATGATGTTATAATGACACAATGTTGTTATAGATGACATTATCATGACACATGACGTCATAGATGACGTGATCATGACCTGTGATGTCATAGATGACGTCATCATGACAAATGACGTCATATATTACATTATCATGTCACTTAATGTCTTCGGTTATATTACCATGTTATATGATGTTATAATGACACAATGTTGTTATAGATGACATTATCATGACACATGACGTCATAGATGACGTGATCATGACCTGTGATGTCATAGATGACGTCATCATGACAAATGACGTCATATATTACATTATCAAGTCACATGATGTCTTAGGTTATATTACAATGTTATATGATGTTATAATGTAACAATGTTGTTATAATGACACAATGATGTTATAGATGATAGTATCATGACACATGACGTCATAGATGACTTCGTCATGACCTATGACATCATAGATGACGTCATCATGACAGATGACGACATATATTACATTATCAAGTCAGTTGACGTCATAGGGTATATTACCATGTTATATGGTGTTATAATGACACAATGTTGTTATAGATGACATTATCATGACACATGACGTCACAGATGACGTCATCATGAACTATGACGTCATAGATGACGTCATTATGACATATGACGTCATATATTACATTATCAAGTCACATGATGTCTTAGGTTATTTTACAATGTTATGTCATGTTATAATGACACAAATTGTTATAATGACACAATGATGTTATAGATGATAGTATCATGACACATGACGTCATGGATGACGTCATCATGACCTATGACGTCATAGATGACGTCATCATTACAAATGACGTCATATATTACATTATCATGTCACTTAATGTCTTCGGTTATGTTACCATGTTATATGATGTTATAATGACACAATGTTGTTATAAATGACATTATCATGACCTATGACGTCATAGATGACGTCATCATGACTTATGACGTCATAGATGACGTCATCATGACCTATGACGTCATATATTATATATCATGTCACTTAATGTCTTAGGTTACATTACCATGTTATATGATGTTATAATTAAACAATGTTGTTATAAATGACATTATCATGACACATGACGTCCTAGATGACGTCATCATGACCTATGATGTCATAGATGACGTCATCATGACAAATGACGTCATATATTACATTATCATGTCACTTGATGTCATAGGGTATATTATCATGTTATATGATGTTATAATGACACAGTGTTGTTAGAATGACACAATGATGTTATAATGACAAAATGATGTTATACATGATATTATCATGACACATGACGTCATAGATGACGTCATCATGATATATGACGACATATATTACATTATCAAGTCACATGATGTCTTAGGTTATATTACAATGTTATATGATGTTATAATGACACAATGTTGTTATAATGACACAATGATGTTATAGATGATATTATCATGACACATGACATCATACATGACGTCATCATGACACATGACGTCATAGATGAGGTCATCATGACATATGACGTCATATATTACATTATAAAGTCACATGATGTCTTAGGTTATATTACAATGTTATATGATGTTATAATGACACAATGTTGATATAATGACACAATGATGTAATAGATTATAGTATCATGACACATGACGTCATGGATGACGTCATTATGACCTATGACGTCATAGATGACGTCATCATTACAAATGACGTCATATATTACATTATCATGTCACTTAATGTCTTCGGTTATATTACCATGTTATATGATGTTATAATGACACAATGTTGAATAATGACACAATGATGTTATAGATTATGGTATCATGACACATGACGTCATAGATGACTTAATCATGACCTATGACGTCATAGATGACGTCATTATGACATATGACGTCATATATTACATTATCAAGTCACTTGATGTCATAGGGTATATTATCATGTTATATGATGTTATAATGACACAATGTTGTTATAATGACACAATGATGTTATAGATGATATTATCATGACACATGACGTCATAGATGACGTCATCATGACATATGACGTCATAGATGACGTCATCATGACATGTGACGTCATATATTATATATCATGTCATTTAATGTCTTAGGTTACATTACCATGTTATATGATGTTATAATGAAACAATGTTGTTATAAATGACATTATCATGACACATGACGTCATAGATGACGTCATCATGACCTAAGACGTCATAGATGACGTCATCATGACCTATGACATCATAGATGACGTCATCATGACATATGATGTCATATATTACATTATCATGTCACTTGATGTCATAGGGTATATTATCATGTTATATGATGTTATAATGACACAGTGTTGTTAGAATGACACAATGATGTTATAGATGATATTATCATGACCTATGACGTCATAGATGACGTCATCATGATATATGACGTCATATATTACATTATCAAGTCACATGATGTCTTAGGTTATATTACAATGTTATATGATGCTATAATGACACAATGTTGTTATAATGACACAATGATGTTATAGATGCTAGTATCATGACACATGACGTCATAGATGACGTCATCATGACCTATGACGTCATAGATGACGTCATCATGACCTATGACGTCATAGACTACGTCATCATGATATATGACGTCATATATTACATTATCATGTCACTTAATGTCTTAGGTTACATTACCATGTTATATGATGTTATAATGACACAATGTTGTTATAAATGATATTATCATGACACATGACGTCATAGATGACGTCATCATGACAAATGACGTCATATATTACATTATCAAGTGACATGATGTCTTAGGTTATATTACAATGTTACATGATGTTATAATGACACAATGTTGTTATAATGACACAATGATGTTATAGATGATATTATCATGACACATGACGTCATCATAACCTATGACGTCATAGATGACATCATCATGACATATGACGTCATATATGACATTATCATGACAAATGACGTCATATATTACATTATCAAGTCACTTGATGTCATGGGGTATATTACCATGTTATATGATGTTATAATGACACAATGTTGTTATAGATGACATTATCATGACACATGACGTCATAGATGACGTCAACATGACCTGTGACGTCATAGATGATGTCATCATGACAAATGACATCATATATTACATTATCAAGTCACTTAATGTCTTAGGTTATATCACCATGTTATATGATGTTATAATGACACAATGTTGTTAGAATGACACAATGATGTTATAGATGATATTATCATGACACATGACGTCATAGATGACGTCTTCATGACCTATGACGTCATAGATTACGTCGTCATGACATATGACGTCATAGATGACGTCATCATGAACTATGACGTCATATATGACATTATCATGTCACTTAATGTCATAGGGTATATTATCATGTTATATGATGTTATAATGACACAGTGTTGTTAGAATGACACAATGTTGTTATAATGACACAATGATGTTATAGATGCTAGTATCATGACACATGACGTCATAGATGACGTCATCATGACCTATGACGTCATAGATGACGTCATCATGACCTATGACATCATAGATAACGTCATCATGACATATGACGTCATATATTACATTATCAAGTCACTTGATGTCATAGGGTATATTATCATGTTATATGATGTTATAATGACACAGTGTTGTTAGAATGACACAATGTTGTTATAATGACACAATGATGTTATAGATGCTAGTATCATGACACATGACGTCATAGATGACGTCTTCATGACCTATGACGTCATAGATTACGTCATCATGACATATGACGTAATAGATGACGTCATCATGACATGTGACGTCATATATTATATATCATGTCATTTAATGTCTTAGGTTACATTACCATGTTATATGATGTTATAATGAAACAATGTTGTTATAAATGACATTATCATGACACATGACGTCATAGATGACGTCATCATGACCTAAGACGTCATAGATGACGTCATCATGAACTATGACGTCATCATGATATATGACGTCATATATTACATTATCAAGTCACATGATGTTTTAGGTTATATTACAATGTTACATGATGTTATAATGACACAATGTTGTTATAATGACACAATGATGTTATAGATGATATTATCATGACACATGACGTCATCATAACCTATGACGTCATAGATGACATCATCACGACATATGACGTCATATATGACATTATCATGACAAATGACGTCATATATTACATTATCAAGTCACTTGATGTCATGGGGTATATTACCATGTTATATGATATATAATGACACAATGTTGTTATAGATGACATTATCATGACACATGACGTCATAGATGACGTCATCATGACCTGTGACGTCATAGATGACGTCATCATGACAAATGACGTCATATATTACCTTATCAAGTCACTTAATGTCTTAGGTTATATCACCATGTTATATGATGTTATAATGACACAATGTTGTTAGAATGACACAATGATGTTATAGATGATATTATCATGACACATGACGTCATAGATGACGTCATCATGACATATGACGTCATAGATGACGTCATCATGACATGTGACGTCATATATTATATATCATGTCATTTAATGTCTTAGGTTACATTACCATGTTATATGATGTTATAATGAAACAATGTTGTTATAAATGACATTATCATGACACATGACGTCATAGATGACGTCATCATGACCTGTGACGTCATAGATGACGTCATCATGACATATGACGTCATATATTACATTATCAAGTCACATGCTGTCATAGGTTATATTACAATGTTATATGATGTATTAATGACACAATGTTGTTATAATGACACAATGATGTTATAGATGCTAGTATCATGACACATGACGTCATAGATGACGTCATCATGACCTATGACGTCATAGATGACGTCATCATGACCTATGACGTCATAGACTACGTCATCATGATATATGACGTCATATATTACATTATCATGTCACTTAATGTCTTAGGTTACATTACCATGTTATATGATGTTATAATGACACAATGTTGTTATAAATGATATTATCATGACACATGACGTCATAGATGACGTCATCATGACATATGACGTCATATATTACATTATCAAGTGACATGATGTCTTAGGTTATATTACAATGTTACATGATGTTATAATGACACAATGTTGTTATAATGACACAATGATGTTATAGATGATATTATCATGACACATGACGTCATCATAACCTATGACGTCATAGATGACATCATCATGACATATGACGTCATATATGACATTATCATGACAAATGACGTCATATATTACATTATCAAGTCACTTGATGTCATGGGGTATATTACCATGTTATATGATGTTATAATGACACAATGTTGTTATAGATGACATTATCATGACACATGACGTCATAGATGACGTCATCATGACCTGTGACGTCATAGATGACGTCATCATGACAAATGACGTCATATATTACATTATCAAGTCACTTAATGTCTTAGGTTATATCACCATGTTATATGATGTTATAATGACACAATGTTGTTAGAATGACACAATGATGTTATAGATTATGGTATCATGACACATGACGTCATAGATGACTTAATCATGGCCTATGACGTCATAGATGACGTCATTATGACATATGACGTCATATATTACATTATCAAGTCACTTGATGTCATAGGGTATATTATCATGTTATATGATGTTATAATGACACAATGTTGTTATAATGACACAATGATGTTATAGATGATATTATCATGACACATGACGTCATCATAACATATGACGTCATGGATGACATCATCATGACATATGACGTCATATATGACATTATCATGACAAATGACGTCATATATTACATTATCAAGTCACTTGATGTCATGGGGTATATTACCATGTTATATGATATATAATGACACAATGTTGTTATAGATGACATTATCATGACACATGACGTCATAGATGACGTCATCATGACCTGTGACGTCATATATTATATATCATGTCATTTAATGTCTTAGGTTACATTACCATGTTATATGATGTTATAATGAAACAATGTTGTTATAAATGACATTATCATGACACATGACGTCATAGATGACATCATCATGACCTATGACGTCATAGATGACGTCATCATGACCTATGACGTCATAGATGACGTCATCATGACATATGACGTCATATATTACATTATCATGTCACTTGATGTCATAGGGTATATTATCATGTTATATGATGTTATAATGACACAGTGTTGTTAGAATGACACAATGATGTTATAGATAATATTATCATGACACATGACGTCATAGATGACGTCATCATGACATATGACGTCATATATTACATTATTATGTCACTTGATGTCATAGGGTATATTATCATGTTATATGATGTTATAATGACACAGTGTTGTTAGAATGACACAATGATGTTATAGATGATATTATCATGACACATGACGTCATAGATGACGTCATCATGACATATGACGTCATATATTACATTATTATGTCACTTGATGTCATAGGTTACATTACCATGTTATATGATGTTATAATGAAACAATGTTGTTATAAATGACATTATCATGACACATGACGTCATAGATGACGTCATCATGACCTATGACGTCATAGATGACGTCATCATGACAAATGACGTCATATATTACATTATCATGTCACTTGATGTCATAGGGTATATTATCATGTTATATGATGTTATAATGACACAGTGTTGTTATAATGACACAATGTTGTTATAATGACACAATGATATTATAGATGATATTATCATGACACATGACATCATAGATGACGTCATCATGACACACGACGTCATAGATGACGTCATCATGACATATGACGTCATATATTACATTACAAAGTCACATGATGTCTTAGGTTATATTACAATGTTAAATGATGTTATAATGACACAATGTTGTTATAATGACACAATGATGTAATAGATTATAGTATCATGACACATGACGTCATGGATGACGTCATTATGACCTATGACGTCATAGATGACGTCATCATTACAAATGACGTCATATATTACATTATCATGTCACTTAATGTCTTCGGTTATATTACCATGTTATATGATGTTATAATGACACAATGTTGTTATAAATGACATTATCATGACCTAAGATGTCATAGATGACGTCTTCATGACCTATGACGTCATAGATGACGTCATCATGACATATGACGTCATATATTATATATCATGTCACATAATGTCTTAGGTTATATTACAATGTTATATGATGTTATAATGACACAATGTTGTTATAATGACACAATGATGTTATAGATTATGGTATCATGACACATGACGTCATAGATGACTTAATCATGACCTATGACGTCATAGATGACGTCATTATGACATATGACGTCATATATTACATTATCAAGTCACCTGAGGTCATAGGGTATATTATCATGTTATATGATGTTATAATGACACAATGTTGTTATAATGACACAATGATGTTATAGATGATATTATCATGACACATGACGTCATAGATGACGTCATCATGACATATTACGTCATAGATGACGTCATCATGACATGTGACGTCATATATTATATATCATGTCATTTAATGTCTTAGGTTACATTACCATGTTATATGATATTATAATGACACAGTGTTGTTAGAATGACACAATGATGTTATAGATGATATTATCATGACCTATGACGTCATAGATGACGTCATCATGAACTATGACGTCATAGATGACGTCATCATGAACTATGACGTCATAGATGACGTCATCATGATATATGACGTCATATATTACATTATCAAGTCACATGATGTCTTAGGTTATATTACAATGTTATATGATGTTATAATGACACAATGTTGTTATAATGACACAATGATGTTATAGATGCTAGTATCATGACACATGACGTCATAGATGACGTGATCATGACCTATGACGTCATAGATGACGTCATCATGACCTATGACGTCATAGACTACGTCATCATGATATATGACGTCATATATTACATTATCATGTCACTTAATGTCTTAGGTTACAGTACCATGTTATATGATGTTATAATGACACAATGTTGTTATAAATGATATTATCATGACACATGACGTCATAGATGACGTCATCATGACCTATGACGTCATATATTATATATCATGTCACTTAATGTCTTAGGTTACATTACCATGTTACATGATGTTATAATGAAACAATGTTGTTATAAATGACATTATCATGACACATGACGTCATAGATGACGTCATCATGACCTATGATGTCATAGATGACGTCATCATGACAAATGACGTCATATATTACATTATCATGTCACTTGATGTCATAGGGTATATTATCATGTTATATGATGTTATAATGACACAGTGTTGTTAGAATGACACAATGATGTTATAATGACAAAATGATGTTATACATGATATTATCATGACACATGACGTCATAGATGACGTCATCATGATATATGACGACATATATTACATTATCAAGTCACATGATGTCTTAGGTTATATTACAATGTTATATGATGTTATAATGACACAATGTTGTTATAATGACACAATGATGTTATAGATGATATTATCATGATACATGACATCATAGATGACGTCATCATGACACATGACGTCATAGATGACGTCATCATGACATATGACGTCATATATTATATATCATGTCACTTAATGTCTTCTTTTATATTACCATGTTATATGATGTTATAATGACACAATGTTGTTATAAATGACATTATCATGACCTATGATGTCATAGATGACGTCATCATGACCTATGACGTCATAGATGACGTCATCATGACATATGACGTCATATATTATATATCATGTCACTTAATGTCTTAGGTTATATTACAATGTTATATGATGTTATAATGACACAATGTTGTTATAATGACACAATGATGTTATAGATTATGGTATCATGACACATGACGTCATAGATGACTTAATCATGACCTATGACGTCATAGATGACGTCATTATGACATATGACGTCATATATTACATTATCAAGTCACTTGATGTCATAGGGTATATTATCATGTTATATGATGTTATAATGACACAGTGTTGTTAGAATGACACAATGATGTTATAGATGATATTATCATGACCTATGACATCAGCTATGACGTCATCATGAACTATGACGTCATCATGATATATGACGTCATATATTACATTATCAAGTCACATGATGTCTTAGGTTATATTACAATGTTATATGATGTTATAATGACACAATGTTGTTATAATGACACAATGATGTTATAGATGCTAGTATCATGACACATGACGTCATAGATAACGTCATCATGACCTATGACGTCATAGATGACGTCATCATGACCTATGACGTCATAGACTACGTCATCATGATATATGACGTCATATATTACATTATCATGTCACTTAATGTCTTAGGTTACATTACCATGTTATATGATGTTATAATGACACAATGTTGTTATAAATGATATTATCATGACACATGACGTCATAGATGACGTCATCATGACATATGACGTCATATATTACATTATCAAGTCACATGATGTCTTAGGTTATATTACAATGTTATATAATGTTATAATGACACAATGTTGTTATAATGACATAATGATGTTATAGATGATTCTATCATGACACATGACGTCATCATAACCTATGACGTCATAGATGACATCATCATGACATATGACGTCATATATGACATTATCATGACAAATGACGTCATATATTACATTATCAATTCACTTGATGTCATGGGGTATATTACCATGTTATATGATGTTATAATGACACAATGTTGTTATAGATGACATTATCATGACACATGACGTCATAGATGACGTCATCATGACCTGTGACGTCATAGATGACGTCATCATGAACTATGACGTCATAGATGACGTCATCATGAACTATGACGTCATAGATGACGTCATCATGATATATGACGTCATATATTACATTATCAATTCACTTGATGTCATGGGGTATATTACCATGTTATATGTTGTTATAATGACACAAAGATGTTATAGATGCTAGTATCATGACACATGACGTCATAGATGACGTGATCATGACCTATGACGTCATAGATGACGTCATCATGACCTATGACGTCATAGACTACGTCATCATGATATATGATGTCATATATTACATTATCATGTCACTTAATGTCTTAGGTTACATTACCATGTTATATGATGTTATAATGACACAATGTTGTTATAAATGATATTATCATGACACATGACGTCATAGATGACGTCATCATGACCTATGACGTCATATATTATATATCATGTCACTTAATGTCTTAGGTTACATTACCATGTTACATGATGTTATAATGAAACAATGTTGTTATAAATGACATTATCATGACACATGACGTCATAGATGACGTCATCATGACCTATGATGTCATAGATGACGTCATCATGACAAATGACGTCATATATTACATTATCATGTCACTTGATGTCATAGGGTATATTATCATGTTATATGATGTTATAATGACACAGTGTTGTTAGAATGACACAATGATGTTATAATGACAAAATGATGTTATACATGATATTATCATGACACATGACGTCATAGATGACGTCATCATGATATATGACGACATATATTACATTATCAAGTCACATGATGTCTTAGGTTATATTACAATGTTATATGATGTTATAATGACACAATGTTGTTATAATGACACAATGATGTTATAGATGATATTATCATGATACATGACATCATAGATGACCGTCATCATGACACATGACGTCATAGATGACGTCATCATGACATATGACGTCATATATTACATTATCATGTCACTTAATGTCTTCTTTTATATTACCATGTTATATGATGTTATAATGACACAATTTTGTTATAAATGACATTATCATGACCTATGATGTCATAGATGACGTCATCATGACCTATGACGTCATAGATGACATCATCATGACATATGACGTCATATATTATATATTATGTCACTTAATGTCTTAGGTTATATTACAATGTTATATGATTTTATAATGACACAATGTTGTTATAATGACACAATGATGTCATAGATTATGGTATCATGACACATGACGTCATAGATGACTTAATCATGACCTATGACGTCATAGATGACGTCATTATGACATATGACGTCATATATTACATTATCAAGTCACTTGATGTCATAGGGTATATTATCATGTTATATGATGTTATAATGACACAGTGTTGTTAGAATGACACAATGATGTTATAGATGATATTATCATGACCTATGACATCATCTATGACGTCATCATGAACTATGACGTCATCATGATATATGACGTCATATATTACATTATCAAGTCACATGATGTCTTAGGTTATATTACAATGTTATATGATGTTATAATGACACAATGTTGTTATAATGACACAATGATGTTATAGATGCTAGTATCATGACACATGACGTCATAGATAACGTCATCATGACCTATGACGTCATAGATGACGTCATCATGACCTATGACGTCATAGACTACGTCATCATGATATATGACGTCATATATTACATTATCATGTCACTTAATGTCTTAGGTTACATTACCATGTTATATGATGTTATAATGACACAATGTTGTTATAAATGATATTATCATGACACATGACGTCATAGATGACGTCATCATGACATATGACGTCATATATTACATTATCAAGTCACATGATGTCTTAGGTTATATTACAATGTTATATTATGTTATAATGACACAATGTTGTTATAATGACATAATGATGTTATAGATGATTCTATCATGACACATGACGTCATCATAACCTATGACGTCATAGATGACATCATCATGACATATGACGTCATATATGACATTATCATGACAAATGACGTCATATATTACATTATCAATTCACTTGATGTCATGGGGTATATTACCATGTTATGTGATGTTATAATGACACAATGTTGTTATAGATGACATTATCATGACACATGACGTCATAGATGACGTCATCATGACCTGTGACGTCATAGATGACGTCATCATGACAAATGACGTCATATATTACATTATCAAGTCACTTAATGTCTTAGGTTATATCACCATGTTATATGATGTTATAATGACACAATGTTGTTAGAATGACACAATGATGTTATAGATGATATTATCATGACACATGACGTCATAGATGACGTCATCATGACCTATGACGTCATAGATGACGTCGTCATGACATATGACGTCATAGATGACGTCATCATGAACTATGACGTCATATATGACATTATCATGTCACTTAATGTCATAGGGTATATTATCATGTTATATGATGTTATAATGACACAGTGTTGTTAGAATGACACAATGTTGTTATAATGACACAATGATGTTATAGATGCTAGTATCATGACACATGACGTCATAGATGACGTCACCATGACCTATGACGTCATAGATGACGTCATCATGACCTATGACGTCATAGATGACGTCGTCATGACATATGACGTCATAGATAACGTCATCATGAACTATGACGTCATAGATAACGTCATCATGACATATGACGTCATATATTACATTATCAAGTCACTAAATGTCTTAGGTTATATTACCATGTCATATGATGTTATAAGGACACAATGTTGTTATAATGACACAATGATGTTATAGATGCTAGTATCATGACACATGACGTCATAGATGACGTCATCATGACCTATGACGTCATATATTACATTATCAAGTCACATGATGTCTTAGGTTATATTACAATGTTATATGATGTTATAATGACACAATGTTGTTATAATGACACAATGATGTTATAGATGATATTATCATGACACATGACGTCATCATAACCTATGACGTCATAGATGACATCATCATGACATATGACGTCATATATGACATTATCATGACAAATGACGTCATATATTACATTATCAAGTCACTTGATGTCATGGGGTATATTACCATGTTATATGATGTTATAATGACACAATGTTGTTATAGATGACATTATCATGACGCATGACGTCATAGATGACGTCATCATGACCTGTGATGTCATAGATGACGTCATCATGACAAATGACGTCATATATTACATTATCAAGTCACTTGATGTCATAGGGTATATTATCATGTTATATGATGTTATAATGACACAATGTTGTTAGAATGACACATGACGTCATAGATGACGTCATCATGACCTATGACGTCATAGATGACGTCGTCATGACATATGACGTCATAGATGACGTCATCATGAAGTATGACGTCATATATGACATTATCATGTCACTTAATGTCATAGGGTATATTATCATGTTATATGATGTTATAATGACACAGTGTTGTTAGAATGACACAATGTTGTTATAATGACACAATGATGTTATAGATGCTAGTATCATGACACATGACGTCATAGATGACGTCATCATGACCTATGACGTCATAGATGACGTTATCATGACCTATGACGTCATAGATGACGTCGTCATGACATATGACGCCATAGATGACGTCATCATGAACTATGACGTCATAGATAACGTCATCATGACATATGACGTCATATATTACATTATCAAGTCACTTAATGTCTTAGGTTATATTACCATGATATATGATGTTATAATGACACAATGTTGTTATAATGACACAATGATGTTATAGATGCTAGTATCATGACACATGTCGTCATAGATGACGTCATCATGACCTATGACGTCATAGATGACGTCATCATGACCTATGACGTCATAGATGACGTCATCATGATATATGACGTCATATATGACATTATCATGTCACTTAATGTCATAGGGTATATTATCATGTTATATGATGTTATGATAACACAGTGTTGTTGGAATGACACAATGATGTCATAATGACACAATGATGTTATAGATGATATTATCATGACACATGACATCATAGATGACGTCATCATGACCTATGACGTCATAGATGACGTCATCATGACCTATGACGTCATAGATGACGTCATCATGACCTATGACGTCATATATTACATTATCATGTCACTTGATGTCATAGGGTATATTATCATGTTATATGATGTTATAATGACACAGTGTTGTTAGAATGACACAATGATGTTATAGATGATATTATCATGACACATGACGTCATAGATGACGTCATCATGACATATGACGTCATATATTACATTATCATGTCACTTGATGTCATAGGGTATATTATCATGTTATATGATGTTATAATGACACAGTGTTGTTAAAATGACACAATGATGTTATAGATGATATTATCATGACCTATGACGTCCAAGATGACGTCATCATGAACTGTGATGTCATAGATGACGTCATCATGATATATGACGTCATAGATTACATTATCAAGTCACATGATGTCTTAGGTTATATTACAATGTTATATGATGTTATAATGACACAATGTTGTTATAATGACACAACGATGTTATAGATGCTAGTATCATGACACATGACGTCATAGATGACGTCATCATGACCTATGACGTCATAGATGACGTCATCATGACCTATGACGTCATAGACTACGTCATCATGATATATGACGTCATATATTACATTATCATGTCATTTAATGTCTTAGGTTACATTACCATGTTATATGATGTTATAATGACACAATGTTGTTATAAATGATATTATCATGACACATGACGACATAGATGACGTCATCATGACATATGACGTCATATATTACATTATCAAGTCACATGATGTCTTAGGTTATATTACAATGTTATATGATGTTATAATGACACAATGTTGTTATAATGAAACAATGATGTTATAGATGATATTATCATGACACATGACGTCATCATAACCTATGACGTCATAGATGACATCATCTTGATATATGACGTCATATATGACATTATCATGACAAATGACGTCATATATTACATTATCAAGTCACTTGATGTCAAGGGGTATATTACCATGTTATATGATGTTATAATGACACAATGTTGTTATAGATGACATTATCATGACACATGACGTCATAGATGACGTCATCATGACCTGTGACGTCATAGATGACGTCATCATGACATATGACGTCATATATTACATTATCAAGTCACATGATGTCTTAGGTTATATTACAATGTTATATGATGTTATAATGACACAATGTTGTTATAATGACACAATGATGTTATAGATTATGGTATCATGACACATGATGTCATAGATGACTTAATCATGACCTATGACGTCATAGATGACGTCATTATGACATATGACGTCATATATTACATTATCAAGTCACTTGATGTCATAGGGTATATTATCATGTTATATGATGTTATAATGACACAATGTTGTTAAAATGACACAATGATGTCATAGATGATATTATCATGACACATGACGTCATAGATGACGTCATCATGACATATGATGTCATAGATGACGTCATCATGACATGTGACGTCATATATTATATATCATGTCATTTAATGTCTTAGGTTACATTACCATGTTATATGATGTTATAATGAAACAATGTTGTTATAAATGACATTATCATGACACATGACGTCATAGATGACGTCATCATGACCTATGACGTCATAGATGACGTCATCATGACCTATGACGTCATAGATGACGTCATCATGACATATGACGTCATATATTACATTATCATGTCACTTGATGTCATAGGGTATATTATCATGTTATATGATGTTATAATGACACAGTGTTGTTAGAATGACACAATGATGTTATAGATGATATTATCATGACACATGACGTCATAGATGACGTCATCATGACATATGACATCATATATTACATTATCATGTCACTTGATGTCATAGGGTATATTATCATGTTATATGATGTTATAATGACACAGTGTTGTTAGAATGACACAATGATGTTATAGATGATATTATCATGACCTATGACGTCATAGATGACGTCATCATGAACTATGACGTCATAGATGACGTCATCATGAACTATGACGTCATCATGATATATGACGTCATATATTACATTATCAAGTCACATGATGTCTTAGCTTATATTACAATGTTATATGATGTTATAATGACACAATGATGTTATAATGACAAAATGATGTTATACATGATATTATCATGACACATGACATCATAGATGACGTCATCATGATATATGACGACATATATTACATTATCAAGTCACATGATGTCTTAGGTTATATTACAATGTTATATGATGTTATAATGACACAATGTTATTATAATGACACAATGATGTTATAGATGATATTATCATGACACATGACATCATAGATGACGTCATCATGACACATGACGTTATAGATGACGTCATCATGACATATGACGTCATATATTACATTATCATGTCACTTAATGTCTTCGGTTATATTACCATGTTATATGATGTTATAATGACACAATGTTGTTATAAATGACATTATCATGACCTATGATGTCATAGATGACGTCATCATAACCTATGACGTCATAGATGACATCATCTTGACATATGACGTCATATATGACATTATCAAGTCACATGATGTCTTAGGTTATATTACAATGTTATATGATGTTATAATGACACAATGTTGTTATAATGACACAATGATGTTATAGATTATGGTATCATGACACATGACGTCATAGATGACGTCATCATGAACTATGACGTCATCATGATATATGACGTCATATATTACATTATCAAGTCACATGATGTCTTAGGTTATATTACAATTTTATATGATGTTATAATGACACAATGTTGTCATAATGACAAAATGATGTTATACATGATATTATCATGACACATGACGTCATAGATGACGTCATCATGATGTATGACGACATATATTACATTATCATGTCACTTGATGTCATAGGGTATATTATCATGTTATATGATGTTATAATGACACAGTGTTGTTAGAATGACACAATGATGTTATAGATGATATTATCATGACACATGACGTCATAGATGACGTCATCATGACATATGACGTCATATATTACATTATCATGTCACTTGATGTCATAGGGTATATTATCATGTTATATGATGTTATAATGACACAGTGTTGTTAGAATGACACAATGATGTTATAGATGATATTATCATGACCTATGACGTCCAAGATGACGTCATCATGAACTGTGACGTCATAGATGACGTCATCATGAACTATGACGTCATAGATGACGTCATCATGATATATGACGTCATATATTACATTATCAAGTCACATGATGTCTTAGGTTATATTACAATGGTATATGATGTTATAATGACACAATGTTGTTATAATGACACAACGATGTTATAGATGCTAGTATCATGACACATGACGTCATAGATGACGTCATCATGACCTATGACGTCATAGATGACGTCATCATGACCTATGACGTCATAGACTACGTCATCATGATATATGACGTCATATATTACATTATCATGTCATTTAATGTCTTAGGTTACATTACCATGTTATATGATGTTATAATGACACAATGTTGTTATAAATGATATTATCATGACACATGACGTCATAGATGACGTCATCATGACATATGACGTCATATATTACATTATCAAGTCACATGATGTCTTAGGTTATATTACAATGTTATATGATGTTATAATGACACAATGTTGTTATAATGAAACAATGATGTTATAGATGATATTATCATGACACATGACGTCATCATAACCTATGACGTCATAGATGACATCATCTTGATATATGACGTCATATATGACATTATCATGACAAATGACGTCATATATTACATTATCAAGTCACTTGATGTCAAGGGGTATATTACCATGTTATATGATGTTATAATGACACAATGTTGTTATAGATGACATTATCATGACACATGACGTCATAGATGACGTCATCATGACCTGTGACGTCATAGATGACGTCATCATGACATATGACGTCATATATTACATTATCAAGTCACATGATGTCTTAGGTTATATTACAATGTTATATGATGTTATAATGACACAATGTTGTTATAATGACACAATGATGTTATAGATTATGGTATCATGACACATGATGTCATAGATGACTTAATCATGACCTATGACGTCATAGATGACGTCATTATGACATATGACGTCATATATTACATTATCATGTCACTTGATGTCATAGGGTATATTATCATGTTATATGATGTTATAATGACACAGTGTTGTTAGAATGACACAATGATGTTATAGATGATATTATCATGACCTATGACGTCATAGATGACGTCATCATGAACTATGACGTCATAGATGACGTCATCATGAACTATGACGTCATCATGATATATGACGTCATATATTACATTATCAAGTCACATGATGTCTTAGCTTATATTACAATGTTATATGATGTTATAATGACACAATGATGTTATAATGACAAAATGATGTTATACATGATATTATCATGACACATGACGTCATAGATGACGTCATCATGATATATGACGACATATATTACATTATCAAGTCACATGATGTCTTAGGTTATATTACAATGTTATATGATGTTATAATGACACAATGTTGTTATAATGACACAATGATGTTATAGATGATATTATCATGACACATGACATCATAGATGACGTCATCATGACACATGATGTCATAGATGACGTCATCATGACATATGACGTCATATATTACATTATAAAGTCACATGATGTCTTAGGTTATATTACAATGTTTTATGATGTTATAATGACACAATGTTGTTATAATGACACAATGATG
Organism: Oryzias celebensis; assembly: GCA_014656515.1. Classification (NCBI taxonomy): domain Eukaryota; kingdom Metazoa; phylum Chordata; class Actinopteri; order Beloniformes; family Adrianichthyidae; genus Oryzias; species Oryzias celebensis. The sequence continues at coordinate 27,646 of BNCR01000221.1, forward strand.
TAATAGAATATAGTATCATGACACATGACGTCATGGATGACGTCATTATGACCTATGACGTCATAGATGACGTCATCATTACAAATGACGTCATGTATTACATTATCATGTCACTTAATGTCTTCGGTTATATTACCATGTTATATGATGTTATAATGACACAATGTTGTTATAAATGACATTATCATGACCTATGATGTCATAGATGACGTCATCATAACCTATGACGTCATAGATGACATCATCTTGACATATGATGTCATATATGACATTATCAAGTCACATGATGTCTTAGGTTATATTACAATGTTATATGATGTTACAATGACACAATGTTGTTATAATGACACAATGATGTTATAGATTATGGTATCATGACACATGACGTCATAGATGACGTCATCATGAACTATGACGTCATCATGATATATGACGTCATATATTACATTATCAAGTCACATGATGTCTTAGGTTATATTACAATGTTATATGATGTTATAATGACACAATGTTGTTATAATGACAAAATGATGTTATACATGATATTATCATGACACATGACGTCATAGATGACGTCATCATGATGTATGACGACATATATTACATTATCAAGTCACATGATGTCTTAGGTTATATTACAATGTTATATGATGTTATAATGACACAATGTTGTTATAATGACACAATGATGTTATAGATGATATTATCATGACACATGACATCATAGATGACGTCATTATGACACATGACGTCATAGATGACGTCATCATGACATATGACGTCATATATTACATTATAAAGTCACATGATGTCTTAGGTTATATTACAATGTTATATGATGTTATAATGACACAATGTTGTTATAATGAAACAATGATGTTATAGATGATATTATCATGACACATGACGTCATCATAACCTATGACGTCATAGATGACATCATCTTGATATATGACGTCATATATGACATTATCATGACAAATGACGTCATATATTACATTATCAAGTCACTTGATGTCAAGGGGTATATTACCATGTTATATGATGTTATAATGACACAATGTTGTTATAGATGACATTATCATGACACATGACGTCATAGATGACGTCATCATGACCTGTGACGTCATAGATGACGTCATCATGACATATGACGTCATATATTACATTATCATGTCACATGATGTCTTAGGTTATATTACAATGTTATATCATGTTATAATGACACAATGTTGTTATAATGACACAATGATGTTATAGATTATGGTATCATGACACATGATGTCATAGATGACTTAATCATGACCTATGACGTCATAGATGACGTCATTATGACATATGACGTCATATATTACATTATCAAGTCACTTGATGTCATAGGGTATATTATCATGTTATATGATGTTATAATGACACAATGTTGTTAAAATGACACAATGATGTCATAGATGATATTATCATGACACATGACGTCATAGATGACGTCATCATGACATATGATGTCATAGATGACGTCATCATGACATGTGACGTCATATATTATATATCATGTCATTTAATGTCTTAGGTTACATTACAATGTTATATGATGTTATAATGAAACAATGTTGTTATAAATGACATTATCATGACACATGACGTCATAGATGACGTCATCATGACCTATGACGTCATAGATGACGTCATCATGACCTATGACGTCATAGATGACGTCATCATGACATATGACGTCATATATTACATTATCATGTCACTTGATGTCATAGGGTATATTATCATGTTATATGATGTTATAATGACACAGTGTTGTTAGAATGACACAATGATGTTATAGATGATATTATCATGACACATGACGTCATAGATGACGTCATCATGACATATGACGTCATATATTACATTATCATGTCACTTGATGTCATAGGGTATATTATCATGTTATATGATGTTATAATGACACAGTGTTGTTAGAATGACACAATGATGTTATAGATGATATTATCATGACCTATGACGTCATAGATGACGTCATCATGAACTATGACGTCATAGATGACGTCATCATGAACTATGACGTCATCATGATATATGACGTCATATATTACATTATCAAGTCACATGATGTCTTAGCTTATATTACAATGTTATATGATGTTATAATGACACAATGATGTTATAATGACAAAATGATGTTATACATGATATTATCATGACACATGACGTCATAGATGACGTCATCATGATATATGACGACATATATTACATTATCAAGTCACATGATGTCTTAGGTTATATTACAATGTTATATGATGTTATAATGACACAATGTTGTTATAATGACACAATGATGTTATAGATGATATTATCATGACACATGACATCATAGATGACGTCATCATGACACATGATGTCATAGATGACGTCATCATGACATATGACGTCATATATTACATTATAAAGTCACATGATGTCTTAGGTTATATTACAATGTTTTATGATGTTATAATGACACAATGTTGTTATAATGACACAATGATGTAATAGAATATAGTATCATGACACATGACGTCATGGATGACGTCATTATGACCTATGACGTCATAGATGACGTCATCATTACAAATGACGTCATGTATTACATTATCATGTCACTTAATGTCTTCGGTTATATTACCATGTTATATGATGTTATAATGACACAATGTTGTTATAAATGACATTATCATGACCTATGATGTCATAGATGACGTCATCATAACCTATGACGTCATAGATGACATCATCTTGACATATGATGTCATATATGACATTATCAAGTCACATGATGTCTTAGGTTATATTACAATGTTATATGATGTTACAATGACACAATGTTGTTATAATGACACAATGATGTTATAGATTATGGTATCATGACACATGACGTCATAGATGACGTCATCATGAACTATGACGTCATCATGATATATGACGTCATATATTACATTATCAAGTCACATGATGTCTTAGGTTATATTACAATGTTATATGATGTTATAATGACACAATGTTGTTATAATGACAAAATGATGTTATACATGATATTATCATGACACATGACGTCATAGATGACGTCATCATGATGTATGACGACATATATTACATTATCAAGTCACATGATGTCTTAGGTTATATTACAATGTTATATGATGTTATAATGACACAATGTTGTTATAATGACACAATGATGTTATAGATGATATTATCATGACACATGACATCATAGATGACGTCATTATGACACATGACGTCATAGATGACGTCATCATGACATATGACGTCATATATTACATTATAAAGTCACATGATGTCTTAGGTTATATTACAATGTTATATGATGTTATAATGACACAGTGTTGTTATAATGACACAATGATGTAATAGATTATAGTATCATGACACATGACGTCATGGATGACGTCATTATGACATATGACGTCATATATTACATTATCAAGTCACTTGATGTCATAGGGTATATTATCATGTTATATGATGTTATAATGACACAATGTTGTTAAAATGACACAATGATGTCATAGATGATATTATCATGACACATGACGTCATAGATGACGTCATCATGACATATGATGTCATAGATGACGTCATCATGACATGTGACGTCATATATTATATATCATGTCATTTAATGTCTTAGGTTACATTACAATGTTATATGATGTTATAATGAAACAATGTTGTTATAAATGACATTATCATGACACATGACGTCATAGATGACGTCATCATGACCTATGACGTCATAGATGACGTCATCATGACCTATGACGTCATAGATGACGTCATCATGACATATGACGTCATATATTACATTATCATGTCACTTGATGTCATAGGGTATATTATCATGTTATATGATGTTATAATGACACAGTGTTGTTAGAATGACACAATGATGTTATAGATGATATTATCATGACACATGACGTCATAGATGACGTCATCATGACATATGACGTCATATATTACATTATCATGTCACTTGATGTCATAGGGTATATTATCATGTTATATGATGTTATAATGACACAGTGTTGTTAGAATGACACAATGATGTTATAGATGATATTATCATGACCTATGACGTCATAGATGACGTCATCATGAACTATGACGTCATAGATGACGTCATCATGAACTATGACGTCATCATGATATATGACGTCATATATTACATTATCAAGTCACATGATGTCTTAGCTTATATTACAATGTTATATGATGTTATAATGACACAATGATGTTATAATGACAAAATGATGTTATACATGATATTATCATGACACATGACGTCATAGATGACGTCATCATGATATATGACGACATATATTACATTATCAAGTCACATGATGTCTTAGGTTATATTACAATGTTATATGATGTTATAATGACACAATGTTGTTATAATGACACAATGATGTTATAGATGATATTATCATGACACATGACATCATAGATGACGTCATTATGACACATGACGTCATAGATGACGTCATCATGACATATGACGTCATATATTACATTATAAAGTCACATGATGTCTTAGGTTATATTACAATGTTATATGATGTTATAATGACACAGTGTTGTTATAATGACACAATGATGTAATAGATTATAGTATCATGACACATGACGTCATGGATGACGTCATTATGACATATGACGTCATATATTACATTATCAAGTCACTTGATGTCATAGGGTATATTATCATGTTATATGATGTTATAATGACACAATGTTGTTAAAATGACACAATGATGTCATAGATGATATTATCATGACACATGACGTCATAGATGACGTCATCATGACATATGATGTCATAGATGACGTCATCATGACATGTGACGTCATATATTATATATCATGTCATTTAATGTCTTAGGTTACATTACAATGTTATATGATGTTATAATGAAACAATGTTGTTATAAATGACATTATCATGACACATGACGTCATAGATGACGTCATCATGACCTATGACGTCATAGATGACGTCATCATGACCTATGACGTCATAGATGACGTCATCATGACATATGACGTCATATATTACATTATCATGTCACTTGATGTCATAGGGTATATTATCATGTTATATGATGTTATAATGACACAGTGTTGTTAGAATGACACAATGATGTTATAGATGATATTATCATGACACATGACGTCATAGATGACGTCATCATGACATATGACGTCATATATTACATTATCATGTCACTTGATGTCATAGGGTATATTATCATGTTATATGATGTTATAATGACACAGTGTTGTTAGAATGACACAATGATGTTATAGATGATATTATCATGACCTATGACGTCATAGATGACGTCATCATGAACTATGATGTCATAGATGACGTCATCATGAACTATGACGTCATCATGATATATGACGTCATATATTACATTATCAAGTCACATGATGTCTTAGCTTATATTACAATGTTATATGATGTTATAATGACACAATGATGTTATAATGACAAAATGATGTTATACATGATATTATCATGACACATGACGTCATAGATGACGTCATCATGATATATGACGACATATATTACATTATCAAGTCACATGATGTCTTAGGTTATATTACAATGTTATATGATGTTATAATGACACAATGTTGTTATAATGACACAATGATGTTATAGATGATATTATCATGACACATGACATCATAGATGACGTCATCATGACACATGATGTCATAGATGACGTCATCATGACATATGACGTCATATATTATATTATAAAGTCACATGATGTCTTAGGTTATATTACAATGTTTTATGATGTTATAATGACACAATGTTGTTATAATGACACAATGATGTAATAGAATATAGTATCATGACACATGACGTCATGGATGACGTCATTATGACCTATGACGTCATAGATGACGTCATCATTACAAATGACGTCATGTATTACATTATCATGTCACTTAATGTCTTCGGTTATATTACCATGTTATATGATGTTATAATGACACAATGTTGTTATAAATGACATTATCATGACCTATGATGTCATAGATGACGTCATCATAACCTATGACGTCATAGATGACATCATCTTGACATATGATGTCATATATGACATTATCAAGTCACATGATGTCTTAGGTTATATTACAATGTTATATGATGTTACAATGACACAATGTTGTTATAATGACACAATGATGTTATAGATTATGGTATCATGACACATGACGTCATAGATGACGTCATCATGAACTATGACGTCATCATGATATATGACGTCATATATTACATTATCAAGTCACATGATGTCTTAGGTTATATTACAATGTTATATGATGTTATAATGACACAATGTTGTTATAATGACAAAATGATGTTATACATGATATTATCATGACACATGACGTCATAGATGACGTCATCATGATGTATGACGACATATATTACATTATCAAGTCACATGATGTCTTAGGTTATATTACAATGTTATATGATGTTATAATGACACAATGTTGTTATAATGACACAATGATGTTATAGATGATATTATCATGACACATGACATCATAGATGACGTCATTATGACACATGACGTCATAGATGACGTCATCATGACATATGACGTCATATATTACATTATAAAGTCACATGATGTCTTAGGTTATATTACAATGTTATATGATGTTATAATGACACAGTGTTGTTATAATGACACAATGATGTAATAGATTATAGTATCATGACACATGACGTCATGGATGACGTCATTATGACCTATGACGTCTGTAGCTGTCTCAAAACGTTTTGCCGTTTGCAATATTTTATTTATATTTTTTCTTCTTGTAAATTTGTTTTACATTGAATTTGACTCATTGCTGACCCCTTGTGGTGAACGAAAATAGGACTGGGCATGCGCTGTTCATGTGGGGGGGTGTAATAAGCCTCGTGGAACAGCAATAGCGTTACAAGAAAAAAGAAGCGAAGAACAAGCTGGAAGAAGAAGAAAGAATACGCAACGCATGGACTGAAAATAGAATAGCAACTCCTTAAAAGTGGATTAAAAGGCACACGGTAATATTATTTTATTGTTTCGTGAAATTGTACATCTTTATGTAAATGTATATGCTCAAGAGTGTAATTTGTCTTTCTTTCGTCAGTTTTTCACGGTGATTTGTTTGGTTTGTAAAAATAAACAACCAAAAGATCAGCAGTCGAAGCGTGGCTTTTTCTGACCATACTGAAGAACCAAAGGAGCAGCTATAGTGAAAAACGTGACCAGACAGCGCCACGTGGGAAGCTACCAGGAGTCATCATTGTCGCCATTGGAAAGGGCCTACAAGAGCGGGGTAGCTGAAGCGCAACCATATCAATGGAGACGAAAAATGACTTAACTACTCAGCAAAGTGCATTCTGTGACTGAACAGGTCAGACTGATCAACAGAGTTTGTTAAAAAAAAAAAAAAAAAGAAAAAAAAAAAAAAAGGGAGGGAAGTCTTGACATTGTTCTAAATTGCTTGTGTTATAGTTTGTCACTTGAAGTCTACAAAGTTTTTGTTTTTGAACATTTAAAGAAACAGTGAATTTTGTTTTTTCTGCTCTGATAATGACCACTGAAACCTGTGATCTAGAGGTCATAATTGACGCTTTACAGTTTAAGAAAGCTCAATTAGAAGAGAAGTTAAACAGTGTTTACCTTGATGATTCAGAAAGGGAACAAATGGAGATGCGCATAGGAGAGATATGTGCAGACCTGGAAATACACAAAATCGAAATACAACCAGGTTCTCATGATGACTCAAAAGTTAGACGTTCTGAGAGAGAGAAACGTTTGACAGAAAAAATGTTGGAGCTTAAGAAAGATGACTTGATAAAGAGAGAAAGAAGTTTTTTGTCAATTTACATGCAATTCAAGGCAGAAGTTCAGTTGACGAGATCCAAACTTAAAGTGCAATGCTCTAAATCTGAGTTGGGTGAGAGAATTCGTTCAATCGAACAGTGTGAACATGACGTAAAACATCATTATGAGTCAATACGTGCACTAACTGCACCATCTCAAGACATTAGGAGAAAAATGGACACTTGTACATCAGTTTCGGCCGAACTCATCCTACTGTTGAAAGGACGTTATGCAGATGTGGGCAAGGAGTTTGATGCTGAAGCAGTAAAGGATTCACTCCAAAGGTTACTACAAAGACAGGATGCAAGGTCAATGTATGGATCAACAGTATCTAGAGCAGAGCAGAGTCAATATAATTTAAGTTCTCAAAGCAGTCATGTAACAGCAAAAAGGGCAGATGCTGCTGCACGCTTAGCAGCAAAAAGGGCTGAAGTTAACCGAGAAATTGAAATTTCTGCTCAAAGACAGGAGATTGTGATTCAACAAGAAAGGCTGAAAATGTTGGAGGTGCACAGAGATCTTGAGGCAATTGAAGCAGAATATAATGTGTATGTTGAAGAGGAATCAAAAGCAAAAACTGAAATAAGAAATAATGAGGTAGAAGTCACTTCATTAAGTCAGCCCACAGAACAGCAGCACCGTAGCTTGCATCCACAAGTTCATCCAAATGGAGCTCCACTTCCTCTTCCATTCACAAACGACATTCAGGTTTCTAAGAGCGTTCCAGTTCCCCAAACCAGTGGCATCCAGGTTGCTGGGAAAGATGGTGAAGTGTCCCTAGTTGAAGCACTGAAAGAGTCCCTGACAATGACAAGGCTTCCAGCTCCAGAACCATTTGTGTTTTTTGGAGACCCTCTGAAGTTTGTGGAGTGGAGAACATGTTTCAAGGCTCTTATAGAAAGTGGTTGTGTAAGTTCAGCACATAGATTATTCTATTTGAAGAAATACATAAGTGGAGAAGCTCTTAGTGTGTTGGAGGGAACATTCTATCGTAGTGATCAGGAAGCCTACATTCAGGCTTGGGAGGCTTTGAATAAGCGATATGGCCATCCTTTTGTAATACAGAGAGCATTCAGAAGAAAATTAAGCAGCTGGCCAAAGATTGGCTCAAAAGAGTCTCTCAGGTTAAGAGAGTTCAGTGATTTTCTCATTTCCTGTAAAAATGCTATGCCCTATGTGCAAGGTCTTGGGATCTTGGATGACTGTGAGGAAAATCAAAAAATACTCCTAAAACTTCCAGATTGGGTAACAACTCGATGGAACAGACGCGTGACCAAAATGCTGGATGAAGGAAAGGAATATCCAGGATTTGTTGAGTTTGCAAAGTTCGTGGCTGAAGAAGCACAAATGGCATGCAATCCAGTATCCTCTTTGTTTGCTTTGAAAGGACTTGAAAACCCTGTCAAAGAGCAAAGGCGCGTTAAAGCAAATGCCTTGATTACAACAAAGTTAATCAAAAACTCAAGGACCTGTAGTGGAATTCAGAATAACAAAACAAATTCTGAAACTCATGCAGTTTGGAACAAAAGACAGATTGAATGTATTTGCTGTAAAGATAGCCACTTCATCTACAAATGTGAAAAATTTGCAGCAATGTCACTCCAAGAAAAAAGAAAGTTTGTCACTGAAAACAATATGTGTTTTGGCTGTCTCAGAGTTGGACACATTTCCAAGAATTGTCGTCAGAAAGCTAACTGCAACATTTGCAGGAAGAGCCATCCTACTCCTCTTCATGAAGATCGTTCTCAAGTGGAAAAGTGTGAAACAAGGTTAGGAAAGGAAGATGCCTCAGCAGTGTCAAACAATGTCAGAGTGGACCACAGTGATCACACTTCAATGATTGTTCCTGTCTGGCTGTCATGCAGAAAGGATAATGAACAAGAGATCTTGGTTTACGCTTTGCTGGACACACAAAGCAGCAATACGTTCATTGACCAAGACGTTTTGGACAAACTTAAAGCAGACACTAAACCTGTCAAGCTAAAACTTACAATGATGACAGCAAAAGGTTCAATCACACCAAGTTTCCGGGTAAATGGGCTTAAAGTAAGAGGGTACTACTCGCAAGACTGCATAGAACTACCCCCCACATATACCCGTGAGTACATCCCACTTGAACGAAGCAGCATACCTACTTGTAAAACAGCAGAAGCATGGCCTCACTTGCACAGTATAGTGAAGGAAATGCCTAATCTGTTGGATTGTCCTGCAACACTTCTGATTGGCTATGATTGTGCAAGAGCTTTGAAACCAAGAAAGGTAATCCCAGGCAACGACTACGACCCATATGCAGTAAAAACAGATTTAGGGTGGAGCATAGTGGGATCTATGAAGCCTTGGGCAAGTGCTATGGACATAACTGGAGCATGCCATCGTATTCAAGTGAAAGAGCTGCCATCCGTCACACCCTCTTCTGTCATTAATGTATTGGAAACAGATTTTAAGGACACAAATCCCAAAGAAGAAAACATATCTCAAGAAGATTTCCAGTTTCTGCAGCTCCTGAAGGAAAACATTCACTACAACAGTGAAGGTCATTTGGAAATGCCTTTACCTTTCAGAGAGCGCCCGCAACTTCCAAATAATAAACAGCTTGCAACAATACGCTTGAAACGTCTGAAAGGAAAGATGCAAAGAAATCCAAAATACAAAGAAGACTATGTGAGATTTATGACCAGTGTCTTTGAAGACGGTGATGCAGAAGAGGCTGACAGCACATCCAATGATGGTAACACATGGTACATACCCCATCACGGAGTCTATCATCCAAGAAAACCAGAGAAAATCAGAGTTTTGTTTGACTGTGCCGCTAAAAGTGAGGGCACTTCTTTAAATGAACATCTCCTCAGAGGCCCAGACCTTACTAACACTCTCATAGGAGTTCTTTGTAGGTTCCGCCAATACCAATTAGCAATCACCTGTGATGTAGAAAAGATGTTTCATCGTTTTCATGTTTGTCCCAAAGACAGAAACTTCCTGAGGTTTATGTGGTGGCAAGATGGGAATATGGATAGTGAACCTAAAGACTATCGCATGCGAGTTCATATTTTCGGAGCGACATCTTCACCAGGATGTGCAAACTATGGCTTGAAATTTCTTGCTCGAGAACATGAAGAGGATTACCCTGAAGCAGCCAACTTTATTCACAAAAATTTTTATGTGGATGATGGTCTAATCAGTCTTGAGTCAATCCAAAAGGCAAAGCAGCTAATCAGTCAAGCACAAGAAATTTGCAAAAAGGGAAAATTGCACTTACACAAGTTCATGTGCAATAAGAAGGAAGTATTGGATGCCATACCAGAGTCTGAGTGTGCCTTTAATGGCAAAGACGTAAATCTGAATTACTCTGAACTTCCAATGCAAAGTGTTCTTGGAGTCAAATGGAATGTAGAAAATGACACATTTTCATTCAGTGTCAATCTCAAAGAAAAACAAAACACACGGAGAGGAATCCTGGCAACTGTTGCAAGAGTGTATGATCCATTAGGATTTCTTTCTCCATTCATACTAACTGGAAAACAAGTTCTTCAAGAAATGTGTAAACGCGGAGTTGGATGGGATGAACCTCTTCCACCTACATTGGCAACAAAATGGAAGACATGGATGCTTGATCTGGAGAATCTTCCAAAGGTTCAAATAAAACGATGTCTCATCCCTGGAAACATTGGTGCAATCCAAAAATTAGAGTTGCATCATTTTTCAGATGCCAGCAGTAATGGTTATGGGCAGTGTTCATATCTAAGGGTTGTGTCAAGTGAGAAAGTGCATTGTGCCCTGGTAATAGCGAAGGCAAGAGTTGCGCCCAACAGAGTAGTGACCATACCACGGTTGGAACTGACGGCAGCTGCAGTTTCTGCAGGAGTAAGTAATCTTCTCCGAACAGAGCTCGAGCTGAAAATAGATGAAGAGTTTTTCTGGACAGATTCCCAAGTAGTGCTGAGCTACATAAAAAACGAAGCGCGTCGTTTTCATGTTTTTGTAGCGAATCGAGTGCAGAGAATCAGAAACCTCACAGACCCAAATCAGTGGTTTTACATTGAGACAGACCAAAATCCAGCAGATCACGCATCTAGAGGACTCAAGGTGGCAGACCTTACTGAATCAGATTGGATCACCGGACCTAGTTTTTTGTGGGAAAAAACACTTGTTCCAAGACTGCATTCTCCAGAGCTTTTAGTAGGAGACCCTGAAGTAAAGGTTCTAAATATGCAAGTAGAACAGAGAGGCAGTTTTCTAGAGAGGTTCTCTAGATTCTCAGACTGGAATACAGTTCTGAATGTTGTTGCAAGGATAAAAAGACTCATAAAAAGGGACAAAAAGGGGCCAGTTAGTGTTGAAGAGAGACAAGAAGCCTCATTTGCGCTCTTCAGAGTTGCACAGAGGGAATCTTTTGAACAAGAATGGAAGCAGTTGAGTCAAACAACAGGCAAACTACCCAAAACACACAAGTTTTACCAACTTGATCCCATTTTTGATAATGGCATACTTAGGGTAGGAGGCAGGCTAAGAAAATCCACTGCATCATTTGAACTGAGACACCCAGTGATTCTTCCCAAAGACGGAATTGTTACTCGGCTAATTCTAGATTGGTGTCACAAGAAAACGCAACATCAGGGCAGAGGCCAGACACTTAATGCACTTAGAGCCAATGGCTATTGGATTGTGAGTGGCAGTAAGGTTGTAGCAAAGTTCATTAAAGGTTGTGTGATGTGTAGGAAGGTAAGAGGGTCAACAGCAGAGCAGCGTATGGCTGACTTGCCAGCAGATAGAGTGGAGCCCTCACCCCCTTTCACATACACCGGATTAGACTGTTTCGGACCCTTTTTTACCAAACATGGAAGAAAAGAATATAAGCGTTATGGTCTTTTGCTTACCTGTTTGAGTTCTAGGGCCATTCACATTGAGATGCTCGAAGATCTCTCTGCAGACTCATTCATAAATGGGTTGAGATGTTTTATTGCCATCAGAGGACCAGTGCGACAGATCAGATCAGATCAAGGTACTAATTTCGTCGGAGCTAAAAACGAATTTGAAAAATGTCTAGCAGAACTTGACATGGATAGGATTTCTAGTTATTTAGCTCAAACCCAGTGTGACTTCTTAATGAACATCCCCAATGCTAGTCATAGAGGGGGAGTTTGGGAGCGACAAATCAGAACTGTAAAGAGCGTGATGAGTTCCGTTCTTGCACAAGCCACAGGACAGTTAGATGACTCGTCGTTGAGAACCATATTTTACGAGGCTATGTCAATCGTAAATAACCGTCCACTCACTGTTGAAACGATCAATGATCCCATGAGTCTTGAGCCTTTAACGCCCAACCATTTGCTCACCATGAAAGAAGTAATTCCACTTCCGCCTCCGGGTAGATTTGTCAAAGAAGATTTGTATGCTAGGAAAAGATGGCGCAGAGTTCAGTATCTGACAGAACATTTTTGGCACAGGTGGCGCAAAGAGTATCTAACCACCATAAGCTTAAGAAAGCAGTGGCATATGCCAAAAAGAAATGTGAAGGTTGGAGATGTTGTGATACTTAAGGAAGACAACGTGCCTAGGAATGAGTGGAAACTGGCACGGGTGGTTGAAGCAAACAAAGACGAAGATGGTTTGGTGCGAAAGGTTAAGATACAGATGGGACATAAATATTTGGGAAAACGAGGTGAACGCTTAAAAGAAGTGTCTTTTCTTGAACGACCAATTCAAAAACTTGTAGTTCTAGTACAACATGAGTAAATGTTCAAATAAGGTTAACCTTAGTTTAAGGTTCATCATATTGTTAATGTTTTAAGAAAATTATAAGATTTCACATGTGTACATGAAAATCCAATGTAATTTTGGTGGCAGTGTAGCTGTCTCAAAACGTTTTGCCGTTTGCAATATTTTATTTATATTTTTTCTTCTTGTAAATTTGTTTTACATTGAATTTGACTCATTGCTGACCCCTTGTGGTGAACGAAAATAGGACTGGGCATGCGCTGTTCATGTGGGGGGGTGTAATAAGCCTCGTGGAACAGCAATAGCGTTACAAGAAAAAAGAAGCGAAGAACAAGCTGGAAGAAGAAGAAAGAATACGCAACGCAAGGACTGAAAATAGAATAGCAACTCCTTAAAAGTGGATTAAAAGGCAGACGGTAATATTATTTTATTGTTTCGTGAAATTGTACATCTTTATGTAAATGTATATGCTCAAGAGTGTAATTTGTCTTTCTTTCGTCAGTTTTTCACGGTGATTTGTTTGGTTTGTAAAAATAAACAACCAAAAGATCAGCAGTCGAAGCGTGGCTTTTTCTGACCATACTGAAGAACCAAAGCAGCAGCTATAACGTCATAGATGACGTCATCATTACAAATGACGTCATATATTACATTATCATGTCACTTAATGTCTTCGGTTATATTACCATGTTATATGATGTTATAATGACACAATGTTGTTATAAATTACATTATCATGACCTATGATGTCATAGATGACGTCATCATGACCTATGACGTCATAGATGACGTCATCATGACATATGACGTCATATATTATATATCATGTCACTTAATGTCATAGGGTATATTATCATGTTATATGATGTTATAATGACACAATGTTGTTATAATGACACAATGATGTTATAGATTATGGTATCATGACACATGACGTCATAGATGACTTAATCATGACATATGACGTCATAGATGACGTCATCATGACATGTGACGTCTTATATTATATATCATGTCATTTAATGTCTTAGGTTACATTACCATGTTATATGATGTTATAATGAAACAATGTTGTTATAAATGACATTATCATGACACATGACGTCATAGATGACGTCATCATGATATATGACGTCATATATTACATTATCAAGTCACATGATGTCTTAGGTTATATTACAATGTTATATGATGTTATAATGACACAATGTTGTTATAATGACACAATGATGTTATAGATGATATTATCATGACACATGACGTCATCATAACCTATGACGTCATAGATGACATCATCATGACATATGACGTCATAGATGACGTCATCATGACATGCGACGTCATATATTATATATCATGTCATTTAATGTCTTAGGTTGCATTACCATGTTATATGATGTTATAATGAAACAATGTTGTTATAAATGACATTATCATGACACATGACGTCATAGATGACGTCATCATGACCTATGACGTCATAGATGACGTCATCATGACCTATGACGTCATAGATGACGTCATCATGACATATGACGTCATATATTACTTTATCATGTCACTTGATGTCATAGGGTATATTATCATGTTATATGATGTTATAATGACACAGTGTTGTTAGAATGACACAATAATGTTATAGATGATATTATCATGACACATGACGTCATAGATGACGTCATCATGACATATGACGTCATATATTACATTATCATGTCACTTGATGTCATAGGGTATATTATCATGTTATATGATGTTATAATGACACAGTGTTGTTAGAATGACACAATGATGTTATAGATGATATTATCATGACACAGGACGTCATAGATGACGTCATATATTATATATCATGTCATTTAATGTCTTAGGTTACATTACCATGTTATATGATGTTAAAATGACACAGTGTTGTTAGAATGACACAATGATGTTATAATGACACAATGATGTTATAGATGCTATTATCATGACACATGACATCATAGATGATGTCATCATGATATATGATGTCATATATTACATTATCATGTCACTTAATGTCTTAGGTTACATTACCATGTTATATGATGTTATAATGACACAACGTTGTTATAGATGACATTATCATGACACATGACATCATAGATGACGTCATCAGGAACTATGACGTCATATATTACATTATCAAGTCACATGATGTCTTAAGTTATATTACAATGTTATATGATGTTATAATGTAACAATGTTGTTATAATGACACAATGATGTTATAGATGATAGTATCATGACACATGACGTCATAGATGACGTCATCATTTCACATGACATCATAAATGACATCATCATGTCACATGATGTCATAGATGACATCATCATGTCACATAAAGTCATAGATGACATCATCTTGTCAGATGACGTCATAAATAACATCATCATGTCACATGATGTCTTAGATGACATCATCATGTCACATGAAGTCATAGATGACATCATCATGTCACATGACGTCATAAATAGCATCATCATGTCACATGATGTCTTAGATGACATCATAATGCAATCTTATGTCAAATATGACATCATCATGTTATCTTGTGTCAAATATTACATCATCATTTCTCATGACATCTTAAATAACATCACACTGTCATAAGACGTCATAGATGACATCATCATGTCACATGATGTCATAGATGACATCATAATGTAATCTTATGTCAAATATGACATCATCATGTCATCTTATGTCAAATATGACATCATCATGTCTCATGACATCTTAAATAACATCACACAGTCATAAGACGTCATAGATGACATCATCATGTCACATGACGTCATAGATGACATCATCATGTCACATGACGTCATAGATGACATCATCATGTCACATGACGTCATAGATGACATCATCATGTCACATGACGTCATAGATGACATCATCATGTCATCTTATGTCAAAGATTACATCATCATGTCATATGATGTCATAGATGACATCATCATGTCACATGATGTCATAGATGACATCATTATGTCATCTTATGTCAAATATGACATCATCATGTCGTCTTATGTGAAATATGACATCATCATGTCTTATGACATCTTAAATAACATCACACAGTCATAAGACGTCATAATTGACGACATAATGTCACATGACGTCATAGATGACATCATCATGTCAGATGACGTCATAGATGACATCATCATGTCACATGACATCAAAGATGACATCATCATGTAACAACGTCATAGATGACATCATCATTTCATCTTGTGTCAAAGATGACACCATGTCACATGACATCATAGATGACATCATCATGTCACATGACGTCATAGATGACATCATCATGTCACATGAAATCATAGATGACATCATCATGTCACATGACATCATAGATGACATCATCATGTCACATGACGTCATAGATGACATCATCATGTCACATGATGTCATAGATGACATCATCATGTCACATGATGTCATAAATGACATCATCATGTCACATGACGTCATAGATGACATCATCCAGTCACTTGACGTCATAGATGACATTTTCATGTCAAATTACATCATAGATGACATCAACATGTTATCTTATGTCAAAGATGACATCATCATGTCACATGACATCCTAGATGACATCATCATGTCACATGACATCATAGATGACATCATCATGTCACATGACATCATAGATGACATCATCATGTCACATGACGTCATAGATGACATCATCATGTCACATGAAATCATAGATGACTTTATCATGTCACATAATGCCATAGATGACATCATCATGTCACATGACGTCATAGATGACATCATTATGTCACATGTAGTCAAAGATGACATCATTATGTCACATGTAGTCAAAGATGACATCATTATGTCACATGTAGTCAAAGATGACATCATCATGTCACATGACGTCATAGATGACATCATCATGTCACATGACGTCATAGATGACATCATCATGTCACATGATGTCATAGATGACATCATCATGTCACATGACATCATAGATGACATCATCATTTCACATGACATCATAGATGACATCATCATGTCACATGATGTCATAGATGACATCATCATGTCACATGACATCATAGATGACATCATCATTTCACATGACATCATAAATGACATCATCATGTCACATGATGTCATAGATGACATCATCATGTCACAAAAAGTCATAGATGACATCATCTTGTCACATGACGTCATAAATAACATCATCATGTCACATGATGTCATAGATGACATCATCATGTCACATGATGTCATAGATGACATCATCATGTCACATGACGTCATAAATAACATCATCATGTCACATGATGTCTTAGATGACATCATAATGCAATCTTATGTCATATATGACATCATCATGTCATCTTATGTCAAATATGACATCATCATGTCTCATGACATCTTAAATAACATCACACTGTCATAAGACGTCATAGATGACATCATCATGTCACATGACGTCATAGATGACATCATCATGTCACATGACATCATAGATGACATCATCATGTCATCTTATGTCAAAGATTACATCATCATGTCATATGATGTCATAGATGACATCATCATGTCACATGATGTCATAGATGACATCATCATGTCACATAAAGTCATAGATGACATCATCTTCTCACATGACGTCATAAATAACATCATCATGTCTCATGACATCTTAAATAACATCACACTGTCATAAGACGTCATAAATGACATCATCATCACACATGACGTCATAGATGACATCATCCAGTCACTTGACGTCATCGATGACATTTTCATGTCAAATTACGTCATAGATGACATCAACATGTTATCTTGTGTCATAGATGACATCATCATGTCACATGACGTCTTAGGTTTTATTATCATGTTATATGATGTTATAATGACAAAATGATGCTATAATGACAGAATGATGTCATAGATGACGTCATCATGACCTATGACGTCATATATTACATTATCAAGTCACATGATGTCTTAGGTTATATTACCATGTTATATGATGTTATAATGACACAATGTTGTTATAGATGATATTATCATGACACATGACGTCCTAGATGATGTCATCATGACCCTTGACGTCATAGATGACGTCATCATGACATATGACGACATATATTACATTATCAAGTTACTTGATGTCAGAGGCTATATTATCATGTTATATGATGTTATAATGACACAATGTTGTTATAATGACACAGTGATGTTATAGATGATAGTATCATGACACATGAAGTAATAGATGACATCATCATGTCACATGACGTCATAAATTACATCATCATGTCAAATGATGTAATAGATGACATCATAATGTAATCTCATGTCAAATATGACATCATTATGTCATCTTATGTCAAATATGACATCATCATGTCGTCTTATGTGAAATATGACATCATCATGTCTCATGACATCTTAAATAACATCACACAGTCATAAGAGGTCATAGATGACATCATCATGTCACATGACGTCATAGATGACATCATCATGTCACATGACGTCATAGATGACATCATCATGTCACATGACATTATAGATGACATCATCATGTCACATGAAGTCATAAATGACATCATCATGTCATATGATGTCATAGATGACATCATCATGTCACATGTTGTCATAGATGACATCATCATGTCACATGACGTCATAGATGACATCATCATGTCACATGACGTCATAGATGACATCATCATGTCACATGACGTCATAGATGACATTATCATGTCACATGACATCATAGATGACATCATCATGTCACATGAAGTCATAGATGACATCATCATGTCATATGATGTCATAGATGACATCATAATGTAATCTCATGTCAAATATGACATCATCATGTCATCTTTTGTCAAATATGACATCATCATGTCTCTAGACATCTTCAAATAACATCACACAGTCATAAGACATCATAGATTACATCATCATGTCACATGACGTCATAGATGACATC
This sequence comes from Oryzias celebensis, assembly GCA_014656515.1. Taxonomy (NCBI): domain Eukaryota; kingdom Metazoa; phylum Chordata; class Actinopteri; order Beloniformes; family Adrianichthyidae; genus Oryzias; species Oryzias celebensis. The sequence continues at coordinate 47,354 of BNCR01000221.1, forward strand.
ATCATGTCACATGACGTCATAGATGACATCATCATGTCACATGACGTCATAGATGACATCATCATGTCACATGACGTTATAGATGACATCATCATGTCATCTTATGTCAAAGATTACATCATCATGTCATATGATGTCATAGATGACATCATCATGTCATATGATGTCATACATGACATCTTAATGTCACATGATGTCATATATGACATCATTATGTCACATGTAGTCAAAGATGACATCATCCAGTCACATGACGTCATAGATGACATCTTCATGTCAAATGACGTCATAGATGACATCAACATGTTATCTTATGTCAAAGATGACATCATCATGTCACATGACATCATAGATGACATCATCATGTCACATGACATCATAGATGACATCATCATGTCACATGACATCATAGATGACATCATCATAACACATGACGTCATTGATGACATCACCATATCACATGATGTCATACAAAACATCATCATGTCAGATGACGTCATAGATGACATCATCATGTCATATGATGTCATAGAATACATCATCTTGTCACCTTATGTCGAAGATTATATAATCATGTCACATGATGTCATAGATGACATCATCATGTCACATGATGTCATAGATGACATCATCATGTCATATGATGTCATAGATGACTTTATCATGTCACATGATGTCATAGATGACATCATAATGTAATCTCATGTCAAATATGACATCTTCATGTCATCTTTTGTCAAATATGACATCATCATGTCTCATGACATCTTCAAATAACATCACACAGTCATAAGACATCATAGATGACATCATCATGTCACATGACGTCATAGATGACATCATCATGTCACATGACGTCATAGATGACATCATCATGTCACATGACGTCATAGATGACATCATCATGTCACATGACGTTATAGATGACATCATCATGTCATCTTATGTCAAAGATTACATCATCATGTCATATGATGTCATAGATGACATCATCATGTCATATGATGTCATACATGACATCTTAATGTCACATGATGTCATATATGACATCATTATGTCACATGACGTCATAGATGACATCATCATGTCACATGACGTCATAGATGACATAATCCAGTCACATGACATCATAGATGACATCTTCATGTCAAATGACGTCATAGATGACATCAACATGTTATCTTATGTCAAAGATGACATCATCATGTCACATGACATCATAGATGACATCATCATGTCACATGACATCATAGATGACATTAGCATGTCACATGACATCATAGATGACATCATCATGTCACATGACGTCATAGATGACATCACCATATCACATGATGTCATACAAAACATCATCATGTCAGATGACGTCATAGATGACATCATCATGTCACATGATGTCATAGATGACATCATCTTGTCATCTTATGTCAAAGATTATATCATCATGTCATATGATGTCATAGATGACATCATCATGTCATATAATGTCATAGATGACATCATCATGTCACATGATGTCATAGATGACATCATCATGTCACATGATGTCATAGATGACATCATCATGTCACATGATGTCATAGATGACATCATCATGTCATATGATGTCATAGATGACATCATCATGTCATATGTTGTCATAGATGACATCATCATGTCATGTGATGTCATAGATGACATCATCATGTCACATAATGTCGTAGATGACATCATCATGTCACATGACGTCATAGATGAGATCATCATGTCACATGATGTCATAGATGACATCATCCAGTCACATGACGTCATAGATGACATCATCATGTCAAATGACATCATAGATGACATCAACATGTCATCTTATGTCAAAGATGACATCATCATGTCACATAAATTCATAGATGACATCATCATGTCACATGAATTCATAGATGACATCATCATGTCACATGATGTCATAAATGACATCATCATGTCACATGATGTCATAAATGACATCATCATGTCACATGATGTCATAGATGACATCATCATGTCATATGATGTCATAGATGACATCATTATGTCATATAATGTCATAGATGACATCATCATGTCACATGATGTCATAAATGACATCATCATGTCACATGATGTCATAAATGACATCATCATGTCACATGATGTCATAGATGACATCATCATGTCACATGATGTCATAGATGACATCTTCATGTCATATGATGTCATAGATGACATCATCATGTCATATGTTGTCATAGATGACATCATCATGTCATATGATGTCATAGATGACATCATCATGTCACATGAAGTCATAGATGACATCACCATGTCACATGATGTCATAGATGACATCATCATGTCACATGACGTCATAGATGAGATCATCATGTCACATGATGTCATAGATGACATCATCCAGTCACATGACGTCATAGATGACATCATCATGTCATATGATGTCATAGATGACATCATCATGTCACATGACGTCATAGATGACATCATCATGTCACCTATGTCAAAGATAACATCATAATGTAACATGACGTCGTAGATGACATCATCATATCATCTTATGTCAAATATGACATCATCATGTCTCATGACATCACAAATAACATCACAATGTCATAAGACGTCATAGATGACATCACCATATCACATGATTTCATAGATGACATCACCATATCACATGATGTCATACAAAACATCATCATGTAACATCACGCAATAGATGACATCATCATGTCACATGATGTCATAGATTACATCATCATGTCATCTTATGTCAAAGATTATATCATCATGTCATTTAATGTCATAGATGACATCATCATGTCACATGATGTCTTCGACGACATCATTATGTCACATGATGTCAAAGATGATATCATCATGTCATATGATGTCATAGATGACATCATCATCCTAGAAAAGTAAGTGTCCATATTTACCATAAAGTATCTCTCCGTGCGATAGGATTTGAACCACTTGAGAACCGTCCCTGATATGCCAAGACTTTTGAGTCTGTTCAACAGGATCAGGTGATCAACAGTATCAAAAGCAGCACTTAGATCTAGTAGGACTAATCCTGAGATCTGACCTGAATCCAAGGCACACCTGATGTCATTAACTATCTTTAACAGGGCTGTCTCAGTACTGTGGTTTGTTCTAAATCCAGACTGGTTTGTCTCAAAGATGTTGTTTTGTACGAGAAACTCATTCAGTTGAATAAAAACAAGTTTTTCTAAAACCCTGCTTAAAAATGGTAAATTAGACACTGGTCTGTAGTTATTAAAAACTGAGGGGTCTAAGTTATTTTTCTTAAGTAGTGGTTTTACAACGGCAGTTTTAAAGGCAGCTGGGAAAATTCCCGTCTGAAGAGAGTAGTTCATTATATCTAAAATCTCACTCTCAAAAGACCCATAAAATGTTTTAAAAAGGGATGTGGGGATGGGATCTAGAAAGCAGGTTGTTGGGTTAACTTGGGAGAAAACTCGACCAAATGTTGCTGCTTCAACCAGGTCAAAACTGTCCAGTGCTTCCCCATGTAATATCAAGCCATCATTTTCAATAAAAAGGCTTTTTTGTTCATTTAAGATACTATATCTGACAGAATCTATTTTGCTCCTGAAGTGGTCAACAAACTCTTCACACAATGACATGGTAGCTGGCATTGTGTTTGTATTTAGGTCAGGGTTGATCAAAGATTCAATTGTGGAGAAGAGGACTCTGGGATTGTTTTTATTCTCAGAGATGATCTTTGCAAAGTATGCGTTCCTGGTTTGTTTCACGGACTGATTATATAGTTTCAGTTGATTTTGGTATAATTGGTAGTTTATTTCAAGTTTCTGTTTTCTCCAACGTCTTTTAGCGGATCTACATTGTCTCTTCAATTGTTTCATTCCTTTAGTTCTCCATGGGGGTGTGGGTTTAATTCTTATCTTTTTAGACTTAAGTGGAGCAACTGAATCAAGACTGGATTTTAATTTGCTGTTAAAACTTTCTACTATTAGGTCACAGGGGGCTGGTAAGACGAGTGGAGCGTTAATACAAACAGTTGAAATAAATTTTTCGCCCACTTCAGGAGTTAAGTAGCGCTTCTTCACCGTTCTCACAGAGGTCTGTTGTTTTATAAAACCAGTGATGTTAAAAAGCACACAGTAATGATCAGATACAGCCAGATCCACAACGGTGGACACACTTGTTGACAAACCATGACTGATGACCAGGTCAAGAGTGTGCCCCCTGTTGAGAGTTGGCTGCATGACATGTTGTTGAAAATCCGGAGAAGCAAGTAATTCCATAAACTGAGTAGCACAATGGTCCGACTCCTTATCTACATGCAGGTTAAAATCACCAGTTATTAAAATCATGTTGAAGGAAGTGTGGACAGACGCAAGGATCTCAGAAAACTCCTCAGTAAAACCAGTGTTTGGTTTCGATGGTCTGTATACTGTGATGCATAAAACTGGAGGGCTGTTAAAAACAAGGGCATGGTGTTCAAAGCTGGGGTACTGATCTAAAGTAATTTGCTTTACTGCAAAGGAGTTGGATATAATGGATGCAGTACCACCACCCTTTTTTCCCTCCCTGGTTGAAAAAACAAAACAAATGTCATATGTCATATGTCATATGATGTCATAAATAACATCATCATGTCACATGACGTCATAGATGACATCATCATGTCACATGACATCATAGATGACATCACCATGTCACATGATGTCGTAGATGACATCATCATGTCACATGACGTCATAGATGAGATCATCATGTCACATGATGTCATAGATGACATCATCCAGTCACACGACGTCATAGATGACATCATCATGTCAAATGACGTCATAGATGACATCAACATGTCATCTTATGTCAAAGATGACATCATCATGTCACATAAATTCATAGATGACATCATCATGTCACATGAAGTCATAAATGACATCATCATGTCGCATGATGTCATAGATGACATCATCATGTCACATGATGTCATAGATGACATCATCATGTCAACTTATGTCAAAGATTACATCATCATGTCATATGATGTCATGGATGACATCATTATGTCATATAATGTCATAGATGTCATCATCATGTCACATGATGTCATAGATGACATCATGTCATCTTATGTCAAAGATGACATCTTGTCACATGATGTCATAGATGACATCATCATGTCATCTTATGTCAAAGATGAAGTCATGTCACCTGAAATCATAGATGACATCATCATGTCACATGACGTCATAGATGACATCATCATGTCACATGATGTCATAGATGACATCATCATGTCATCTTATGTAAATTATGACATCATCATCTCTTATGACATCTTAAATAACATGACACAGTCATAAGACGTCATTGATGACATCATCATGTCACATGACGTCATAAATGACATCATCATGTCACATGACGTCATAGATGACATCATCATGTCACATGACATCATAGATGACATCATCATGTCACATGACGTCATAGATGACATCATCATGTCACATGAAATCATAGATGACATCATCATGTCACATGACGTCATAAATGACATCATCATGTCACATGACGTCATAGATGACATCATCATGTCACATGACATCATAGATGACATCATCATGTCACATGACGTCATAGATGACATCATCATGTCACATTAAATCATAGATGACTTTATCATGTCACATAATGCCATAGATGACATCATCATGTCACATGACGTCATAGATGACATCATCATGTCACATGAAGTCATAGATGACATCATCATGTCAGATGACGTCATATATTGACATCATCATGTCACATGACGCCATAGATGACATCATCATGTCACATGAAGTCATAAATGACATCATCATGTCACATGACATCATAGATGACAACATCATGTCACATGATTTCATAGATGACATCATCATGTCATCTTATGTCAAAGATTACATCATCATGTCATATGATGTCATGGATGACATCATTATGTCATATAATGTCAGAGATGACATCATCATGTCACATGATATCATAGATGACATCATAATGTAATCTCATGTCAAATATGACATCATCATCTCATCTTATGTCAAATATGACATCATCATGTCTCATGACATCATAGATGACAACATCATGTCACATGATTTCATAGATGACATCATCATGTCATCTTATGTCAAAGATTACATCATCATGTCATATGATGTCATGGATGACATCATTATGTCATATAATGTCAGAGATGACATCATCATGTCACATGATGTCATAGATGACATCATAATGTAATCTCATGTCAAATATGACATCATCATATCATCTTATGTCAAATATGACATCATCATGTCTCATGACATCTTAAATAACATCACACAGTAATAAGACATCATAGATGACATCATCATGTCACATGACGTTATAGATGACATTATCATGTCATCTTATGTCAAAGATTACATCATCATGTCATATGATGTCATAGATGACATCATCATGTCACATGATGTCATACATGACATCTTAATGTAACATGATGTCATATATGACATCATTATGTCACATGTAGTCAAAGATGACATCATCATGTCACATGACATCATATATGACATCATCAAGTTACATGATACCATAGATGACATCATCATGTCACATGACGTTTTGGATGACATCATCATATAACATGACGTCATTAATAACATCATCATGTCACATGACGTCATAGATGATATCATCATGTCAAATGACATCATAGATAACATCATCATTTCACATGACATCATAGATGACATCATCATGTCACATGATGTCATAAATGACATCATAATGTAATCTCATGTCAAATATGACATCATCATGTCGTCTTATGTGAAATATGACATCATCATGTCTTATGACATCTTAAATAACATCACACAGTCATAAGACGTCATAATTGACATCATCATGTCACATGACGTTAAAGATGACGTCATCATGTCACATGACGTCATAGATGACACATCATGTCATATGACGTCATAGATGACATCATCATGTCACATGACGTCATAGATGACACATCATGTCATATGACGTCATAGATGACATCATCATGTCACATGATGTCATAGATGACATCATGTCATCTAATGTCAAAGATGACATCATGTCACATAATGTCATAGATGACATCATCATGTCACATGACATCATAGATGACATCATCATGTCATCTTATGTAAATTATGACATCATCATCTCTCATGACATCTTAAATAACATGACACAGTCATAAGACGTTATTGATGACATCATCATGTCACATGACGTCATAAATGACAGCATCATGTCACATGACGTCATAGATGACATCATCATGTCACATGACATCATAGATGACGTCATCATGTCACATGACGTCATAGATGACACATCATGTCATATGACGTCATAGATGACATCATGTCATCTAAAGTCAAAGATGACATCATGTCACATGATGTCATAGATGACATCATCATGTCACATGACGTCATAGATGACATCATCATGTCACATGACGTCATAGATGACATCATCATGTCACATGATGTCATAGATGACATCATCATGTCATCTTATGTAAATTAGGACATCATCATCTCTCATGACATCTTAAATAACATCACACAGTCATAAGACGTCATTGATGACATCATCATGTCACATGACGTCATAAATGACATCATCATGTCACATGACGTCATAGATGACATAATCATGTCACATGACGTCATAGATGACATCATCATGTCACATGAAATCATAGATGACTTTATCATGTCACATAATGCCATAGATGACATCATCATGTCACATGACGTCATAGATGACATCATCCAGTCACACGACGTCATAGATGACATCATCATGTCAAATGACGTCATAGATGACGTCAACATGTCACATAAATTCATAGATGACATCATCATGTCACATAAATTCATAGATGACATCATCATGTCACATAAATTCATAGATGACATCATCATGTCACATAAATTCATAGATGACATCATCATGTCACATGATGTCATAAATGACATCATCATGTCATCTTATGTCAAAGATGACATCATTATGTCATATGATGTCATAGATGACATCTTTATGTCATATGATGTCATAGATGACATCATCATGTCACATGACATCATAGATGACATCATCATGTCACATGACATCATAGGTGACATCACCTTATCACATGATGTCATACAAAAAATCATCATGTCAGATGACGTCATAGATGACATCATCATGTCACATGATGTCATAGATGACATCATCTTGTCATCCTATGTCAAAGATTATATCATCATGTCATATGACGTCATAGATGACATCATGTCACATGATGTCATAAATGACATCATCATGTGACATGATGTCATAGATGACATCTTTATGTCATATGATGTCATAGATGACATCATCATGTCATATGTTGTCATAGATGACATCATCATGTCATATGATGTCATAGATGACGTCATCATGTCACATGACGTCATAGATGAGATCATCATGTCACATGATGTCATAGATGACATCATCCAGTCACATTAAGTTATAGATGACATTATCCAGTCACAAGACGTCATAGAAAACATCATCTTGTGACATGACGTCATAGATGACATCATCATGTCACATGACGTCATAGATGACATCATCATGTCAAATGATGTCTTAGATGACATCATAATGTAATCTTATATCAAATATGACATCATCATTTCATCTTATATCAAATATGACATCATCATGTCAAATGATGTCTTAGATGACATCATAATGTAATCTTATGTCAAATATGACATCATCATATCATCTTATATCAAATATGACATCATCATGTCTCATGACATTTTAAATAACATCACACAGTCATAAGACGTCATTGATGACATCATCATGTCACATGACGTCATAGATGACATCATCATGTCACATGACGTCATAGATGACATCTTCATGTCACATGACGTCATAGATGACGTCATCATGTCACATGACGTCATAGATGACACATCATGTCACATGACGTCATAGATGACATCATCATGTCACATGATGTCATAGATGACATCATGTTATCTTATGTCAAAGATGACATCATGTCACATGATGTCATAGATGACATCATCATGTCATCTTATGTCAAAGATGAAGTCATGTCACATGAAATCATAGATGACATCATCATGTAACATGACGTCATAGATGACATCATCATGTCACATGACATCATAGATGACTTCATCATGTCACATGACGTCATAGATGACACATCATGTAAAATGACGTCATAGATGACATCACCATGTCATATGATGTCATAGATGACATCATCATGTCACATGACATCATAGATGAGATCATCATGTCACATGACGTCATAGATGACACATCATGTCACATGACGTCAAAGATGACATCATCATGTCACGTGATGTCATAGATGACATCATGTCATCTTACGTCAAAGATGACATCATGTCACATGATGTCATAGATGACATCATCATGTCATCTTATGTCAAAGATGAAGTCATGTCACATGAAATCATAGATGACATCATCATGTCATATGACGTCATAGATGAGATCATCATGTCACATGATGTCATAGATGACATCATCCAGTCACAAGACGTCATAAAAAACATCATCATGTCACATGACATCATAGATGACATCATCATGTCACATGATGTCATAGATGACATCATAATGTCACATAAAGTCATAGATGACATCATCATGTCACATGATGTCAAAAATAACATCATCATGTCAAATGATGTCATAGATGACATCATAATGTAATCTCATGTCAAATATGACATCATTATGTCATCTTATGTCAAATATGACATCATCATGTCGTCTTATCTGAAATATGACATCATTATGTCTCATGACATCTTAAATAACATCACACAGTCATAAGACGTCATAATTGACATAATCATGTCACATGACGTCATAGATGACGTCATCATGTCACATGACGTCAAAGATGACACATCATGTCAAATGACGTCATAGATGACATCATCATGTCACATGATGTCATAGATGACATCATGTCATTTTATGTCAAAGATGACATCATGTCACATGATGTCATAGATGACTTCATCATGTCATCTTATGTCAAAGATGAAGTCATGTCACATGATGTCATAGATGACATCATCATGTCAAATGATGTCATAAATGACATCATCATGTCATCCTATGTAAATTATGACATCATCATCTCTCATGACATCTTAAATAACATGACACAGTCATAAGACGTCATTGATGACATCATCATGTCACATGACGTCATAAATGACATCATCATGTCACATGACGTTATAGATGACATCATCATGTCACATGACATCATAGATGACATCATCATGTCACATGACGTCATAGATGACATTATCATGTCACATGAAATCATAGATGACTTTATCATGTCACATAATGCCATAGATGACATCATCATGTCACATGACGTCATAGATGACATCTTCATGTCACATGAAGTCATAGATGACATCATCATGTCAGATGACGTCATAGATGACATCATCATGTCACATGACGCCATAGATGACATCATCATGTCACATGAAGTCATAAATGACATCATCATGTCACATGACATCATAGATGACATCATCATGTCACATGATGTCATGGATGACATCATCATGTCATCTTATGTCAAAGATTACATCATGATGTCATATGATGTCATGGATGACATCATTATGTCATTTAATGTCATAGATGACATCATCATGTCACATGATGTCAAAAATAACATCATCATGTCAAATGATGTCATAGATGACATCATAATGTAATCTCATGTCAAATATGACATCATTATGTCATCTTATGTCAAATATGACATCATCATGTCGTCTTATCTGAAATATGACATCATTATGTCTCATGACATCTTAAATAACATCACACAGTCATAAGACGTCATAATTGACATCATCATGTCACATGACGTCATAGATGACGTCATCATGTCACATGACGTCAAAGATGACACATCATGTCAAATGACGTCATAGATGACATCATCATGTCACATGATGTCATAGATGACATCATGTCATTTTATGTCAAAGATGACATCATGTCACATGATGTCATAGATGACATCATCATGTCATCTTATGTCAAAGATGAAGTCATGTCACATGAAATCATAGATGACATCATCATGTCACATGACGTCATAGATGACATCATCATGTCAAATGATGTCATAGATGACATGATCATGTCATCCTATGTAAATTATGACATCATCATCTCTCATGACATCTTAAATAACATGACACAGTCATAAGACGTCATTGATGACATCATCATGTCACATGACGTCATAAATGACATCATCATGTCACATGACATTATAGATGACATCATCATGTCACATGACATCATAGATGACATCATCATGTCACATGACGTCATAGATGACATTATCATGTCACATGAAATCATAGATGACTTTATCATGTCACATAATGCCATAGATGACATCATCATGTCACATGACGTCATAGATGACATCTTCATGTCACATGAAGTCATAGATGACATCATCATGTCAGATGACGTCATAGATGACATCATCATGTCACATGACGCCATAGATGACATCATCATGTCACATGACGTCATAAATGACATCATCATGTCACATGACGTCATAGATGACATCATCATGTCACATGACATCATAGATGACAACATCATGTCACATGACGTCATAGATGACATCATCATGTCACATTAAATCATAGATGACTTTATCATGTCACATAATGCCATAGATGACATCATCATGTCACATGACGTCATAGATGACATCATCCTGTCACATGAAGTCATAGATGACATCATCATGTCAGATGACGTCATATATTGACATCATCATGTCACATGACGCCATAGATGACATCATCATGTCACATGAAGTCATAAATGACATCATCATGTCACATGACATCATAGATGACAACATCATGTCACATGATTTCATAGATGACATCATCATGTCATCTTATGTCAAAGATTACATCATCATGTCATATGATGTCATGGATGACATCATTATGTCATATAATGTCAGAGATGACATCATCATGTCACATGATATCATAGATGACATCATAATGTAATCTCATGTCAAATATGACATCATCATCTCATCTTATGTCAAATATGACATCATCATGTCTCATGACATCATAGATGACAACATCATGTCACATGATTTCATAGATGACATCATCATGTCATCTTATGTCAAAGATTACATCATCATGTCATATGATGTCATGGATGACATCATTATGTCATATAATGTCAGAGATGACATCAACATGTCACATGATGTCATAGATGACATCATAATGTAATCTCATGTCAAATATGACATCATCATATCATCTTATGTCAAATATGACATCATCATGTCTCATGACATCTTAAATAACATCACACAGTAATAAGACATCATAGATGACATCATCATGTCACATGACGTTATAGATGACATTATCATGTCATCTTATGTCAAAGATTACATCATCATGTCATATGATGTCATAGATGACATCATCATGTCACATGATGTCATACATGACATCTTAATGTCACATGATGTCATATATGACATCATTATGTCACATGTAGTCAAAGATGACATCATCATGTCACATGACATCATATATGACATCATCATGTTACATGATACCATAGATGACATCATCATGTCACATGACGTCATAGATGACATCATCATATAACATGACGTCATAAATAACATCATCATGTCACATGACGTCATAGATGATATCATCATGTCAAATGACATCATAGATAACATCATCATTTCACATGACATCATAGATGACATCATCATGTCACATGATGTCATAAATGACATCATAATGTAATCTCATGTCAAATATGACATCATCATGTCGTCTTATGTGAAATATGACATCATCATGTCTTATGACATCTTAAATAACATCACACAGTCATAAGACGTCATAATTGACATCATCATGTCACATGACGTTAAAGATGACGTCATCATGTCACATGACGTCATAGATGACACATCATGTCATATGACGTCATAGATGACATCATCATGTCACATGACGTCATAGATGACACATCATGTCATATGACGTCATAGAAAACATCATCATGTCACATGACATCATAGATGACATCATCATGTCACATGACATCATAGATGACATCATCATGTCATCTTATGTAAATTATGACATCATCATCTCTCATGACATCTTAAATAACATGACACAGTCATAAGACGTTATTGATGACATCATCATGTCACATGACGTCATAAATGACAGCATCATGTCACATGACGTCATAGATGACATCATCATGTCACATGACATCATAGATGACGTCATCATGTCACATGACGTCATAGATGACACATCATGTCATATGACGTCATAGATGACATCATGTCATCTAAAGTCAAAGATGACATCATGTCACATGATGTCATAGATGACATCATCATGTCACATGACGTCATAGATGACATCATCATGTCACATGAAGTCATAGATGACATCATCATGTCACATGATGTCATAGATGACATCATCATGTCATCTTATGTAAATTAGGACATCATCATCTCTCATGACATCTTAAATAACATGACACAGTCATAAGACGTCATTGATGACATCATCATGTCACATGACGTCATAAATGACATCATCATGTCACATGACGTCATAGATGACATAATCATGTCACATGACGTCATAGATGACATCATCATGTCACATGAAATCATAGATGACTTTATCATGTCACATAATGCCATAGATGACATCATCATGTCACATGACGTCATAGATGACATCATCCAGTCACACGACGTCATAGATGACATCATCATGTCAAATGACGTCATAGATGACGTCAACATGTCACATAAATTTATAGATGACATCATCATGTCACATAAATTCATAGATGACATCATCATGTCACATAAATTCATAGATGACATCATCATGTCACATAAATTCATAGATGACATCATCATGTCACATGATGTCATAAATGACATCATCATGTCATCTTATGTCAAAGATGACATCATTATGTCATATGATGTCATAGATGACATCTTTATGTCATATGATGTCATAGATGACATCATCATGTCACATGATGTCATAGATGACATCATCTTGTCATCCTATGTCAAAGATTATATCATCATGTCATATGACGTCATAGATGACATCATGTCACATGATGTCATAAATGACATCATCATGTGACATGATGTCATAGATGACATCTTTATGTCATATGATGTCATAGATGACATCATCATGTCATATGTTGTCATAGATGACATCATCATGTCATATGATGTCATAGATGACGTCATCATGTCACATGACATCATAGATGAGATCATCATGTCACATGATGTCATAGATGACATCATCCAGTCACATTAAGTTATAGATGACATTATCCAGTCACAAGACGTCATAGAAAACATCATCTTGTGACATGACGTCATAGATGACATCATCATGTCACATGACGTCATAGATGACATCATCATGTCAAATGATGTCTTAGATGACATCATAATGTAATCTTATATCAAATATGACATCATCATTTCATCTTATATCAAATATGACATCATCATGTCAAATGATGTCTTAGATGACATCATAATGTAATCTTATGTCAAATATGACATCATCATATCATCTTATATCAAATATGACATCATCATGTCTCATGACATTTTAAATAACATCACACAGTCATAAGACGTCATTGATGACATCATCATGTCACATGACGTCATAGATGACATCATCATGTCACATGACGTCATAGATGACATCTTCATGTCACATGACGTCATAGATGACGTCATCATGTCACATGACGTCATAGAT